>JASAMX010025062.1:0-15225 GCA_030248175.1 Microlaimidae sp. YZB2_3
GCTCCGCGCTCTTCCCTGATGTTTTAACTATTTTTATCTCAGAAATCTTTTGTTTCGATATAATAATAACCACAAAATCGCTAAATCTACTTTTAATATACATTTTGAATAGCGCGTAAAACGTTATAAAAGTTTTAGTTATATGTATAACTAAAAATGTATGTTGTATTGTATAAATATACATTTTTATTATTTCATAAATTGTATGTCATAAAAAGCCGCATTTGAAAATAAAACATGTATTGCCTTATAAATATGAATTGTGGATTACTGTTATTTTAGCTATTTATATTATCAGGGGGCGGGATATAAAATGTAGCTTACTTTTATTTTTAATTATTTATAATAGTGAGCCCGAGAATTTTTCCATTTTTTTGCAATCAAAACAATTACTATGTTACTTCCCTCTTCGGTTTAGTTTGTTTCTTCACGACAGCGCAATATTTGTTTCTAAAACATGCTATATAATAAACGAAAATGATTGGAATTTGCAATTAACGAACCTATAAGCTAACGCAATAAATTGGGTCGCTCATTTATTCATGATGTATTTCTTTATATTTGACAAGTCTTCAGGTTCCATTTATTTTTTATCTGCTATTGCTTCAGGTGCAATTATCCGTATAAATAGACGTAATATGTGTGTATGTGTTTCTGCGTGTTGCCTGACTTCTTCCTAACCAAATTAACCTTAGGCAAGATAAGGTATTACTGAATGAAGTATTATAACTTCCGTAATTTACGGAAGTTATAATACAAAAAAATGAATTATTTTTATTCTGGTGCGGTTTCTTTTAAAAACATATTCCCTGGTTTTTGTAAAAAACATGTTTGTTAAATTGTATGGTATGGTGTTGAACCAAAAAAACAAGGTATTGGCAAGATTGTAAGATGCTAACACATCCTGTCAAGCAAGAAAGAAAATTATCAGAAAGAATTATTATTGATTGCAACAGAAATTTGTGTTTGAATGAACTGGTAATGGGAAAAAAGTAACCGTACAAAAACACTGATGGTTAGATTTAATTGAAGCCATCTATTAATTTAATACTAGTTATTTTGATTTTACTAATAAGGTACTCACTTGCTTAAAGTGCATACTTGTTATGCTTTAGTGAGTTTCCGGCATTTAGCAAAAATAAATTATGTTATGTTATGAAGTTATATCCGAGTGTACTCTGAGTTCTATAGCCACACAATACTTTAACTTATATAAATAAATCTTGTTATTGATACAATGAAACCATTTAAGTTTCTGCCAGTGCATATTTTTGTACACACTATGAAGTCAATAATTTAATAAAACAATCAACAATAGTAATTTAATAAAACAACTTTAACTGCATTAAAGTTGTGTGCCATTTTTCGCAAAAGCTGCAAAATGTTCCTCTAATTATAATTGTTATTTTAACCATATTATAAGTCAGTAATAATCAAGTTTTAACAATATTTTAAACAGTAAAATAAGTTGAAAAATGGGGTATTCAGAAGCAATACGGTATATTTTAGTTGTTTATATCTTACAAAATATAAGCCGTGTAACAATTTTATGTCAGGTTAATTTAAAAATAAAAAAATAACAATTGATAAATAGAAATAAACAAATTGATTAATTGCAAAATAATTAGTTTTTTTCTAATGAAATGGTACAATCTTTTAAATTATATTTAAATTTAGCAGTTTAAATATTATTTGGCTGGTTGGTCATTACAAAGACTACAGGTAAATTACACCTGGCTGTTGACTGCGGTGATTAACAAAATTAAATAGAATATTTTACAACAAAACAATTTTAAAAATTTCAAAAAAAATGTACTAACAAAATCAATTACCTTATATTCCTTTTTTAAACAAATTGATTTTGTAATTTTTAAAACTTTCTCTAAATTAAATAATGTTTCACACAAAACTTTCAAAATATAGGTTTTTGTTAGGCTGAAAAATATTTGTTAGCTTTCTAAAAGCTAAAAACATCATAGTATTGTTTTTTTTATTCTCAAAAAGAACAATATTATGATGTTTTTAGATTTGATAAGGTTTGTGGGTTTTTATTCCTCATAGGACGCATAAGACATCAGAAATTCAGGTAAATTATTTGCAATTTAGTGTTGTAAAAAGTATTGATTTTGGATTATTTTAAGTAAAAGTAAAAGTAATTTGAAAAATTTTAATTTAAGTAAAGTAAGAGTAAAATTAATGGTCAAAATTTTATTTAAGTGAAGTAAAAGTAAAAATAAGACCAATTTTTTTAAAAAAAAGTAAGAGTAAAAGTATAATAAAAATAATTTTGAAACGGAGTAAAACACTGGTTTTTGGAGCTCCATAGCTCCGTTCTAAAGTTTTTTGCTTATTTTATGTATGAATTGTCATTTTAATAACTTTTTTAGTCAAAATAAATGGTTTTAGCGTGTTAGCGGCTTGAAAAATTATCTTCTGACATTCACTATACAACAAGCCCATGGGGAATCTACCCATTGAAATCATTTAAATTTTACCTAAATTAATTTAAGTATTTGCAATGGAGAATCCGAGTAAGAGTAAAATTAAAAGTATTTGAAATTTAAAAATTTAAGTAAAAGTAAAAGTAATTGAAATTTTAAAAGTCGAATAAAAGTAAAAGTAATCCAAAATCCGTTATTTTTAATACTTTAAGTAAAAGTAAAAGTAACTTTTTACAACACTAGTAAATAGTATTCTAAGATGCATTTACAAGGAACACAAAAGATTTATGAAATAACCATGAAGATAAAGTATATGTTAAAGCCCGGATGGTACGTGGAACAAAAATAAGGCCAGATAAAAACAAAAAGCATGCATTTAATCTAATACAAGGGGTAAATAATCTTTATGAAATGCAAAAAAACATAATTTTGTCATAGGACTTCGACAGTTTTTTTTTTTGATTTCACGCAATTGAAATTTTTTTGTTTTATACACCTTATCATAAGTTTAAAATAAAATAATTTTTGTACATTTCTATTTGATTTATAATACTCGCACAATAATTTTTTTTGTTTTATACACCTTACCATAAGTTTAAAATTAAATAATTTTTGTACATTTTTATTTTAGTTATAATACTCGTGTGGTAAATTAAACTCATATCGCCTGTAATTGTTAAACATTTGCTTTTTTTCTGATAATGCTTACGTTTATGGCGAATTAAAATAAAAAAACGGAAAAATTTAACAGCTTATTTTTTTCGTAATTAGGAAACACTTAATAGTTCATTTTGTCTGCTAAGCTCTCAAACTGTTAAGGTTTTATAATTTTTTTAATTGGTTGAAAGTATTGATTTGCTGATTATCACAGAAAATTCCAGCAAGTCGTTTGAACTAATTAGCTTTGCGTTTTTCCTCATGTAAAAATTGATATTTTGGTCACAATTCTTAGCGGAGTTTTTATAAAGTCTTATTAACGCTAAATTTTCTGTAGTTTTTTTTCAAATATAATAAGAAGTATTTGGATTTGTACAAGAGAAAGTTGGACTTGTCTGCACAATTTGTAGTTTGAGGTGACAAAAACAAAAATGTTGTGAGCCCTAAATAGAAAATTGACTTGGATTTACGTTTAGAATAGCAACAACTGCTAATAATAAAATGAACGATTTCATTTATTCCTTATATATTCTTAAGCTTAAGTGCCAAAGCAGCTTAAGTTTCTTAGCAGATTAAATGAAACAAACAAATTAGAATAGAAAGATAAATCTATCGAATTGTTTTTTTAGATTAATAATGAAGATAAGAAAGTTTCACACTATGGAAAAAATAAACTTTAGCAGAGAATACTTCAGGAACTTAAAAATGGTTGAAATTGCTCCTATGGGTCAGGGATACAAGCAAGAAATTGTCAGAGTAAGTGACATATGTTGGCAATTTTTTTCTTTCAACTTATTATTTATTATTTTTTTGGTTTTTTGGAGGCGTCAATGTACTATTTTATAATCTGTCATCATTGAATAGTTCTAAACATTAACATTGATTTATCGAAATACTAAATTTTATGTAAAGTTTAATTTATTGTTTTCTTCACGACTGTGGTTTACTATGTATCAAATCATACTAACGATCAAATGATAATGTAGAAACTTAAAATTTTCGAAGACAACCTAAAGACTTGGAGTTATTAAGTATTCTAACTTAGCTTGAATGTTAAAGGGTTGTCTTTATTGTAGTTTATTTATTTTTAATTTATTTTAGATAATGCTTAATTTTTTTATTAATTTAGATGATCATATTATACTTTTTCTTGTTTGTGATTGGTGTAGCGGGTATTTCCAGTGTTTGGACCCGTTTCGGACTCATGGTCTTCAAATCCTGGCGGCAGCCTGATTTTATTATCTTCACAAATAACGTTCCTTTCATTTACATTCTCGGTAACTTTTTGTAATTATGTTAAAAGTAATCTATTTTCGCCTGTGTTGTTCTGGCCGTTTGAAATTAAGTACTGGAGAGCAAAAATAAGAGCGATTGATATTTTGACGGTCTCCCGCTGGGTAACAGTGAAAAAGTAAAATACTAATGTACTAAATATTAAAAAAATACTAATAGCTCTCACAGTAATAATGCAAGCCCACTTGCATAAGAAGATTATAAGAAAAAGAAAAAAAGTAAGAAAAAAGTTATTGTTATTAGGTTACTCTCAGGGTAATTATGCGGTCACGACCAACGCAAAATAATATTAACAGTATTTTTGAGTAAAATAAGATTAATAAAACTGAAAAAGAAAAAAAGCTGAGAAAAAGTTCTGAATTGAGGTTACAATTTATTGACAACTATCAATTTTGCAGTTTTACAGAACACGATTTTTGTGAGATTTTTATTTGAAAATACATTATATCCAAATTTGTTTTTTAGTTTTGACAATTGTTGATTTTCTTGTTTTGATGACTTTGCCATTGGTAGCTTGCCAAGCTTTGCTGAACACCTGGATTTTCAGTGAGGGGATTTGCAAAGCTCATTTTTTCTTTGAGTCTATCGGCAAAGTTAGCAGTGGCTTTATGATAGCCGCCATAGCTTTCGATCGATATATAACGGTATTTCTTAATTTATTGCTTTTTTCTAATCATGATTTAGCTAAAATTTTAGGAAAAATAAACTTATTTAGAAATTAATACGTTCAAAAATTTCCGAATTTGTGCTTTATCTCTTTGTGGATGTCTTTTAATGAATTTATTTTAAATACCAAAGTAAAAATAGCATATAGTCCAATATTAAACAAAGTTCGTAATGTTAAAAATACTAATTTTTTTAAAACAAAAACCTTATTTTTGCCTGTTTCTAGATAGATTTTTTATAATGTTGTAATAATGTTAATAATAATGTTGCAAACTTTTATAATAAATATGATAGTTTGCTAATATAATAATAAATTTTCCACAACCATTCCTACACAGCAAAACATATATGACGTGATCACGAATACTATATGACATTTTAAGAGTCCTAAAATCCTGCGTGTAATGTAAAAAATAATCTATTTTTTGTCTCTGAGACTTAAGATTTGTTGCACATTTAAATTGAGGAAAAATGTAAAATGTTTGGGAAAGTTTATTTTTAGACTTTTTTAAATTTAATTACTTGATATAAAACGGGCTGTTATAAAAAATTCAATTGCCGCCAGACAAAACGAACTTTTCTTTAAATTTTAATCAACTATTTATTCATTTTATGAGTTTATTATCACCTGCGCTGCAAAAAACTAATCAGAGACAAATGACACGTTAATTTTTTAAATGACACATCAAATATTGATATACTCTCTTAAAACAGTTAGTAAAAAACGTAACTAATTTTTTTTAGTAGATTATAAATTACTAAACTGTAGTAGCAATTAGTAGGTTTTTACTAACTTTTTCGTAAAATTACGACTTGTTATAAACATCTTGTTTACACTCATATGTCAATTTCATTGTCGGCCATATTTACTCCTATCTTTAACGTGCGGTGCTGTTTTTTTCAAATTTTTCAACTATTTTTAATTATATTAGTTAAATATTGTTTGTTTAAAGTTGAAAAAAGAAAATGTTTTGCTTTTTTGGGGATAATTAATTATATATTTATTAAAAATCTTGGTTAAAAAACCTCCGGTAAGTATTCAAAAACGTTTAAATTAAATTTATACTAACATTTTAAAAACAATAGTGCTTATATCAGAAAAGAACTTTAAAGTTTCGTATCTTTAAACCTAAAAATTGATGAATTCCATATTTTTATTTTGTATTTTGTCCTACAACACAAAAAGGTTGGCCGCTTTTTTGTGTTTGGCTTCGAACTGTTAAATTTTAGCTTAATTGAATTTTTTTTTGATATAAAATATTCAAGATTCGTATCTTTATTTATTGCTTCTTAATCATTTGCGGCTGTAGTTGTCTTTAAATTTTGTAAAAACCTTATTTTAACGGTTTCATTCAATTTTTATAAAAATTTTAAAAAAATCATCTGCTCATACCTGAAAAAAAAGGAACTAAAAGTGCAGTAAACTAATTTAAAGTGTAGGTTTTTTTTCTTTTTAATTAACACCAATTGTATAAGGTCACACTAAGAAAAACATTAATTTCCATACGAATAAACCGGGGAGTCTAATAAAGAAAGAAGTGGCTTTTTAAAATGGGGGACATGGGAAACTATTTTTCAGATTAGTGATGCCCAAATTTTTTTAAAAATATGTTAAAAATTTTTTAAAAAATTTAAAAATAGATCGAAAATACAAATATTTTTAATATTTTTTATCATTTTTGAGCGGTGAATGATGACTTAACGAGAAGGGGCACAGCAACTAATCAGGTGGCATAGAGGCTTTGAAGAAATATGACAAAATAATATCTCCACTAAGTTTATTGGTGATTTGGAGTTTTTGTCTTATAAAAAACAACTCGGCTCATGCGGGGTCAAATGTCAGGAAGTGAAAATTTGGTGCAGGAATTTCATGTTTACTTTATAACTGTAGTAGACGTGTTAAAAGACGCCTTAATTTATGGGATACTTTTGTGTGTAAAGCGTAGGCAGATAAAATATTATTTAGTGAAATGTTGGGATGAAACTGTTACAAACAGCATGTCAACGTCTGGCTCATCTTTTCTGTATTTAGAAGTGACCGCAAAAACAGAACAGCATATGTCTGTTTATTAAAAAAATGCTTATGGTGTGTGTTGGGAAAAGAAGAACGCGCACGAATTGTCCACATGTTTTTATTGCGCAAAAAATCAAAAATTGCACAACGCGTTCGACAAACAAACACAAAATATTAATCAGCTGATTTCTTTTTGTTATTTTTTCCAGCGCATTCGAAATAACTTTTCTCCGTTTTTTTCTTTATTTTATCATAATTGGCAGATAGTGACAAAGCATTTGATATGCCAACTTGAAAGCATTTCTCGCGAAGTGCGCAAAATTATTTTTTAGCCTTTCTTTTATGGCTAAAGTTTGAACTCATTATTTTGAAATTTTTTTTGGACCCCTCTTTCTTTGTTCCCCGTTTTTGAGTAACCATAATATTACATTTTTATTTTGAGGGTCCTATTTCCTTTAATTTTTTATTGAGAAAAAATTATTAAAGGTGTTGAATCCCCATCCCCGCCGTGGAATCTCTAATCTTGCTTTAATGCACTTTTTATGCACAATTAGTATTAATTCAAAATCATGATTGTATGTTGAAATATCAACGGGTCACTCTATCCGCGAGTTTTATAATATTGTGCTTCAATGTGTGATAGGCACAAAATCCGCGCTGAGTGCAGACAGGGGGCGCCAACGAGCACCGGGATGCCGAGAGTAGCCATGCCGGCGTGATTACGCCGGTTTCGTGAAAATGGCTGCGTTATTTTAAATAAATAAAAAAGTTTAGGAAAAAACAAACAATCATTTTAAAATCATTTAATTAAATGAGTCAAGACTACGTTTTTCGTTAAGATTCTGATTTTCAATATGAAAATTCTGGTCAAAAAATCGTTTAATACACAGGGATGCTCAAAAATATATACCCAAATTTTTTAACAAAAAGGTTTTAAAACTTCAGGTTTTGCCTTTCATTTGATGTGGCGTAAATTTTCCACAAGGCGAAATCGCCTTTGCAACAATTTAAAAAAAATGACGCCATCTTTACATAAGATTTTGAGTTATTTAAAAACACTGAAAAAAATTAAAATCTAAATAATTGTATAAAAACATTACGGTTATTGATTGATAATGTATTATTTTATAAAATATGCTTATATTTTGCTAAAAATGTCTTGTATTGCTTAAATGGATATTTTTATTGGCATATCAAGGTGGAATCTCGAAGATCGCTGTGAATTTTCCCCAGAGTATTTGCATATAAGCTAAATCTCTGGTTGCAGCTTTTTTTGTTTTCTGCAGCAGACTTTTAGTTTTTGCTAATCTGTGTTATCGTCATTTCTTGAAATTCCATTTTTTAACAATGGTGGATTCCAGTTCATTTTTTATGTTTTTTATTCAATTATTTGATATGTGTATTTTTTTTATTAATTTTTTTGCATTCGGGTCCAATTTCCATTTTTTCCGCTCTATTTATCTGTTTAATATTGGGCACTGAGCGAAAAAACGGGTTAACCCACCTTTTTAAAATTTTCCATAAACCCATAAACCTTTAAGAAGCTAAGTTAATCACATTTTTGATAGAAGATTGTTTACATTTTTAGCACTAAACGATAAATGGGGAATTTTGACGGATAATTATATCTTGAAGTTCCAAAAAACGTGTCTTTGACATAAACTTGTTTAATTCTTAAGTTTATTGGATTAGGGATAGTCAAAATCTCTCTTAAGGTCAAAATAAGCAAAAATTGGTTGTTTTATTAGTAAAAGCTAGGAAATTGTTACAAAATACTTAGTAAAATAGCCTACTAATTTGTTTAGTAAAAGCTTATAATCTACTAACTTCAGTAATAATTTTTCATAAATTTACTTAACTACTTGAATTAGTAAAAAATCTACTAACTTTTTGACTGGTTCCTTTCCAAGGAATTAATTAGTAGTTTTGTTCGTAAAAAGTTACTAACTATTTTAAGAGAGTAGTAAATAATTATGTTTGAATTATATTTTAGTGAACTCGTACACTTGTATGGGGACATAAAGAAAACAATTAAAATTTTAAGGTTATGACGTTTTAAAAAAAAAAACGAATTAAACACTAAATTTTTTTTAACTCCCGGTTTGTCAAAATCTATAGACTAGTTCGGAATAAGCGTCTTTTACTGTACGAGAGAGGGTACAAAAAGAAAAAAATGAAATTTGAAAAAATCTTAGCTTTCTTAGTTTTTTAAGTTTAAACCTATACTGCATAAAAATTCCTACACGATGATATGTTTCACTACGTTGAAGTGCTGTAATATATCAGTTTGTGCTAAATAAATTTTTGTTTTTTAATTAAACGTCACAATAGTTTAAAATCACCACTAAAATAGTATTATCCTGAACAGTGATTTCGAATTAGTAAAAATAAAGATGAAATTTGTGCTTTAAAACTAATTTTAAACCTACATAGTTTTTTTTAATGTTTTGCTTGTAAAACTGTTCAAAACTTAAAAATTAATTTTAAAAAGTCCATTCCAAACTTTTAACTTAAACATTTTTTGTAATTGAAACATTGAAAAACTGGGAACCAAGCGCGCCAGCAGCGCCGTACCTACAAAGCGGCGAAAAACTAAAATCCCCAAAAACTGCTTTTGTTTTTGCAATATATAGAAAGTATTTAAGAAATTTTGAAAAGAAGGGGTCGAGATTTTAAACCAATAAATATTTGAAATATTTTAAACCGTAAAATGTACTAGTCGCTCGCTGTTTCTCAATTTTCCCTTTACATATGATTGGCGCTAGTAGTTATTGTACCCTCTTCCTAACACTAAAAAAACCCTTATTCCGAACTAGTCTATATAAAAATTAGTCAACTTTTTCGTTCAAAATTTTTTCTTTTGTGTCAAATTAAGCAAGAATTGTGAAAATAAAGTATTTAAACTATAAACTTACACCAATTTTTCATCATATTTTATTTTTGTTCTTGTTAAAAAGTCGATTTAATGCTGCAATTTATGGAGGTCAGCTATTTTATTTTGCGTATAATTATTGATTTTTTTTTTAAATTGGCGTCAACTGGCTAAGAAAATTATTGTTGAATTTCACATGCAAGATATATTTTTTAATATATTAATGTGGACTATTTTTATTAAGCACATTACAGACGCATCCGCTTCTTAATAAAACTCCGTTCACAAAAACCCAAAAATCAATTCTCTTATGGAATTCTATAGTAAAAAAAGAAACCGCCAGATGGTATGGCCGCCAGATGGCAGTGCTTTTACTTTGCTGGCGTGCGCCGCTATTTGTTTAAAATTTATTTTTAGTTCGTATGTTATTCCCAATTTTTTCCAATTTTTTTTCCTTTTTAGTTGATGTTAAGCATGCTAATCTCGTACTTACCTTTAGATCCGGTGTTTATTTGGACGTTCTTTCTGCCAGACGGTAAAATTCGCTTTAATTTTGGTCGGGTTGTCACTATTGGTGGCTGGCGTGTTCATCGTGCCGTTTAGTATCCAATCTGCGCTGAAAAAAACCCCCGACGGCGGGCGACCCTTGTCGACTAACGAAAGCGAATATTTACAAATCGTCAGCTATTACTGCGTTCAACAGTACACGCTGGAAGGGGCGACGATATGGCAGCTGGCCCTTTTTATCGTTTGCTTTCTCTTCCCATCCGTTCTCATTTTCACTTTTTACACTCTCCTGATCAAGAAGGCGATGGAGCAGCGCTCCCAGTTCAATAACAGCAAAATTCCACTGGGCCGACTGTTGCGCCGCGTGTTTATGCTAGTCGCGTTCTACTTTTGCTGCTGGGGGCCGTTCTGGGCCGTCAACATTCTGGTCACTCTGGACCTGCTGAACAGGCACGAACACCTGAGGACAATGGCCCGGATCGCACATCTGTTCCCCTACATCAACTGCTCTTTCAACTGGTTCTTCTACGGCCTGTTGAATGCCCAGTTTTGCGAGGAGTCCAAGCTGGCGGCGGTTAAGTCGGACTGCGCCCAGTCCCTGCAGCAGCCGATGGAGTCTGTGTACCGCCCTAGGGCGTCGACCACCGGCGACGGAACCCACCGCAGGCAGACAGTTGGCGCTGAGAGCAGAAAGCCAACAAAGAACATCATGGTCAGGAATGCTCCTCTAAGCAAGCTGATTTTCAACAGAAACAATCAGGAAAGCTTGGTGTTTTTTAGCGAGCCACCGCACGGTACCCGCATAACCTCAATATGATCAGTGTTTTATATAGTACTTTCATTTGATGATTCACACTGACACACAAAATTTTGTGCAATTCTTATATAAAAAAATAACAGTGATAAAAATTAAGATAATTAATAAAGATATTTATGATTACGCAATGTTAAATTGGAATAATTAATTGTTTACTTTGTTTAAAGCGCTACTTTTTGTTTTTATTAATAATTTAATCCACAATTTATTTAGCTAACAGCTGTAATAGCCAAAGTTCCTGTTTATGTTCTTACCAATAGATAAAAAAAAGTAATAAACAATTTTAGATGGAACAAATAAAAACAGTGTCAAAATTTATAAAAATTAAAAAGTTTTTATATTGAAATAGCTTCTACTCTACTTAATAATATTGTGAATTTAGTTAAATAAATTTTTTATTCGTACAATGCAATTAGTGGTATTCGTACTACTAGGCATTTAAAGCAAAACGTTAAGAACATGGAGTCGCCAGAAAATTTTTTGGAACTGGGAGTCATAAAAATTTGGGAATTTAAAACTCAACACAAAAAAATTGTTGATTGAACTTAGGTCTAGGTTTTGGACTAGGTATTTGAATATAAAAAATAATATAACAGTTTTAAAATTTTAAACTTTCAATTTGAAGCTCTTTACGTCAGGCTTTTAATACTTCATTTTGTACTTGAAATTCCGTTGGCTCTAATTTGTAGAAAACGTAATTATTAAATACTTTTAAAGTTATATGCTTTTTTTAAAATCTTTAAAATCTTCTTTCCGTAAATTATGAAACAACACCCAGCACTTAAGTTGTAAACAGCTTTCAGGCTCATAAAAATATTTTTGTGTTTAAGATTTTAAAATTAAACTAAATTTTCTCCAGATTTGGCAAATATGTATCTTGCTGGGAACATCACTTGGTCACAATCCTTTTACCACTTTTACTGCTATGCTTTTTTGTAAATAACAATTTTTATATACTTCTTGTTTGTGATTTGCATCAGTTTTTTTTATTTCGTTAGCACTATGCTCAAACATTTCAAAAAAAGGACCAATCGTAGGAAAAGCTGACGATATTAGTTTAGGTCTTTGGAAAAAAAGATTTCCACCAAAAACTAGTTTTTGAGTAATTGTATGTTTGCTAATTGACTCGTTAATTATCATATTGTATATTAAAATGTTATAACCACAAATTGATAACTTTTTATAATTTTATAATTTTTGTATAACGCAAACGTTTTGTTAGGAAGATATATTTGGTTATTCTTATATTCTAGTGTACATTTATTTAGTACATACTGTAGTTTGGTACAAAAATTCATAGCTTTGATTTCTTTTTGCAAACCATTTTGAAATTAAAAAAAACTATCGTTGTACTTATGAAAACCATGTTCGTTATATTTTTCATTTTTGAAAATATTATGTAAAAATAACAATGAATTATGATGAGTTTTATTAACAAAACTCGAGTGTATTCTGTTGTACATAATTTATTTTTATAATAGACCACATAAAACATTTTTATTAAAGGCAAAAAAGGTCTGTTAAGCCCGGTTCACAGTGAGGTGGGAATGCCACCAGTGAGAATGCCACCATTAGTTTTACACTGGAGTGGTATTGCCACCGCTGGAGAGCATTTCGTCCGTGTGTAGAGCTAAGAAAATGTTTACTTTCTGATTTTTTTATATTCTGATTCTGAAGACAATAAAGATATTGAAAAAGATACTCATAAACTCTGACACTTGTGCTTCGAAAAATAAAAATAAAAAAAAACTCGGAAACTCGCATAAAATGGTGGGTACGTCTAATTTCTCAACGGCGCAAACAGCAGAGAGAATTCCACGTTTTAGTTCAAGAAATAAAACTGAAAGATTATAAAGAATTTCATGCTATTTTCAGATTTATTTCTGAAAAGTATTGCGGAATCAAAAACAAACCTGAAAGATTTCTTTTTAATTAAACATAAATGTCTTGTTTTTAAAGTACTTAATAACCCCGTCATACATCCTGTGGCATTCTTCAAGTATAACCCATCAAAACATAAACTACTTTAAGTATAGAAGAACTAAAAGTGTAAAATCATTATTTTTTTATGTAAATTATCGTGATAATAGTCATAAATAACCTGAATCGTTGACTTTAGACATTAGTTTTCCAAAACAACCTAAGCTAAATCTCAAAATGAAGCTAAATTTAAATTTAAAGTTTTTTGATTTTAGAGTTTGCTTAGGTTGCTTAGGAAAACTAAAGCCTACAATGCACGATTCAGGTTGTTCTTGAGTTTTATTACAATAGGTTTTTTAAGTTTACGTGTTTTCTTAATATTTATAAAAATCTATTTTAATTTAATCAATTGTACTTAAAAAATAACGGTTATAAACTCTTGATTCGTCTATACTTAAAGTAGTCCATATAATTAAATGAATTACTTGAAGAATGCCAATCCTATTTGTCGTGCGTTTGCAATGCCACCTCGCGGTGGCATTGCCACCTCAGTGTAAACCGGGCTTCAACGTTTAACATTTTCTTTGCCGTTTTAGATAATTGAACGTAATGATAACACTTATCAAGTTTTAAAACGATAAACAATTAAAACATTAAACGAAAAAAACAGACAAAAAGAATATTAATAGAATATTATGCATATTGCTGTAATCCTGTTTAAAATAATGTTGTCTGTCACAATATGGCACATTACATTTAACAACATCACAATATAATAAATAATTTAAAATCTAATATTTTATTATTGGATCAACAAAGAAAAAACTTTTTATTGAAAGTTTAGTTGGTTTTGAGTATGAACAGTACTGCTTAAGTGTTTGGTACTCACCGAAATTGAATACATGGTTAAAATCAAAATATAGTGAACTTACTTTTTATATATTTTTTATTATCTGTTAAAATTGGTTTTGAAGAAATATTAAAAAAATATTGGAAATATTGTGTATTGTTTTTTTTTCTTTCTGCCAAAAGTGACAAACAAGTAGAACTTTAGTTCCAACATTTTTCTAGATAAAAAACTCAAATTCAGTTTAATTAAAAAACTTCTTTGGAATTGTTTTATGGCACAATAAAAAAATATAAAAGTTTGTCGCAACTGTTTGAAGTAATTTATAATTTTAGTTTTCATTTAGGGTAACTGACTTAATTTCGGCCACCTGTTTTTATTTTTTTGAATAAGTTTTTACTGGCTTTTTCAATAGAGCCGGGAGAAATTTTTCCTAAAAATCAAACAATAGCACTCCTATTTCTTATTCTCGTGCAAAATTTGAATATTTCTGTTACACTTAAAAATCAATGAAGGTTTAAACTTTTTTTTAAAGTGGCCAAAGTTAAGGTGCGTGCCATTTATTTCGGCCACTTACAAAAAACTAGCCATAACTATTGCTTAAACGAACAATAAAAATTTCTAAAGGTTGCAAATTTACCCTTAGGTATTGTTCTTGGTACATATAACTTAATTTTTCCCGTTTGCGAACTTTAATAGTTATTAGCAAGACTTTAAATAATTATGTCAAAACCTAAAAAACAGTTTGATAACTTGTATTTTTTTCAATTAGATATTATTTTTGGCCTAAAAAACGTCAAAACAAAGTTGAACGAAGAAAAAAATCTTTATTGATAGCGGTAGTACAATGATATTTAAAAACAGCAAAAAACAGCAGGTTATTTCACCTAAATTTTAAGGTGGCCAAAATTAACGGAATCTTAAAATGCGCAGTTAGTTAAACGCATTGCAAAATAATTTTTGAAGAAAATATCAAAACATGAAAATTAACAAATACCAACCTTTAATAGAAGATATTTTAAGGTTTTATATTGCTTCGTTCTAAATTAGATACAAGTTTGAACACAAAAGCAAAAATTAAGAAAATCATAAAAAAATCACTTTTTGTGTGAAAATGTTGATAATGTAGAATAATAAAAATAAAAATTTTTTTGTAAAGACACTTTATTCAACATTAATTCAGTTACTTTT
>JASAMX010025066.1:0-20347 GCA_030248175.1 Microlaimidae sp. YZB2_3
TTTCAACATTGTATTAACTCATTATCTCTATGCATTTATATACATTTATTAATGCATAGAGATAATGAGTTAATACAATGTTATTTAGATGTGGCAACCACAAATAATGCAGACATTGTAACATAACACCCACAAAATATGTGTAATAATACTACATAGTAGCATGTAGAGTAAAAGGTTTGTTTTTTAATTTTTTAAAAAAAGTTTATTTGGTGGGTAAGTTGTTGTGTTAATGTTTATTGGTTAACACCTTTATTTTTAGGTATATATTTACACAAACATTACTATATATAAAGTGGCTGTCACCTCAGTGACTTGTTATAAATACTTAACAAAACTGAGGGGAATGGCCAAATACCAAATACCAAAATATACATTTATTTATGGAGTACCAACTAATAATATAGAGAAAGTGCTTATGTTGTCGTACGTAGGTTTGTTGAATAAAGTATTCTAATTCTAATTCTAAGAATATTAATTCTATGCGTAAAACAGCTACAGGGCAAATAGTTTTTCCCGACCCATTAATCATAATTAGATCAATTTGCTTAGATCAATCAATGGAGTATCAATTTGCAATAGATTTTTGAAATTAAGTATACTGCTGTTGATATTTTTGAAACCGATCTTTCAAAATATCGTATTTGATTATACTTTACTCTTATGAAACACTTATATGGCTGCAGTACAAAGCAATAAATAATATAAAAAAAGATATCAGATAAATTAAAAGTCACATAAAAGACGCATAAAAACAGCAAAGAATAAAGAGGAGAACACACAAGAGAGTCGAATCATGTGTCGATCAAACATAGAATATTTGTTAAAATTTAATTAAGATAATACATTTTTAAATACACTTCGATTTTTTAATAAAACAACATCTTCTGGTAAATTAATTCATAAATCTGTTTGGGGTTTAAATACTTTAAAACGATGAATTTTACTAGCTTGCCAATTGGCATATTAAAAGTTTTTCTTAAATTTAATGCCATTCATTCCTTTTATATTTGAAGAACACAAGTCAAGATCAATTTTTATATGTCTTTCTTCCAAAGAATTAAGATTTAATATTTGTAAACGATCAATATAATTTAATTGAGAGGACAAACCTTGACAAAAGCCTACGCGTAAAATATCATTTAACTTTTTCAATGTCATCAATATCCTGAAGCCAATAAGGGGACCAAACTTGGCTACAGTATTAAAAGACTGTGGGGCACTCAGTTGTTAGTGTGATGTTCTATTATGGTATGTCTGGAAGAATTCAAAATATTTATTGCATTTTTTTAGAGCACAAGCTATGGATATTCCATATTGCCGCCTAATACTTTATACCAACACTGTTGTTGTTGGGGAGTTTTAGTCAACGCCCCACTCCTACTAGGGGATTGCTGGGAGAAGATGTGAGTTATACATGCTTCTTTAAGATAATAATATAAAGTAAATAATGTTATTGAAAATTAAATAACGAAAAAAACTAAGGTAAACTAAGACAAAGATAAAAGAAATAAAGCTAATTGTTTAATATACATTTAAAAATTGAATTAAGATTATAAAAAATACAAATTTAGGTTAAATTCCAAATTAACATTTTGAAAATTGTGTAAATGATTATACGAATATTTGTCTTTAAGTTGAATTAGCTGTAGTTTTTTATTTTATTAATTAACACGTTTTTTAAATAAAGCAACTATAGTACAATGGACATGTTCAAGCAGCATTAACAAATTTTTATTCGACTTACTTCCTATTGAACGACTGGAAACCCACATACCAAGTGGCTGGGTCTCCTTCTGCAACACAGGATATGGCAGGATCTTTTTTAGTTACTGAACCGCAACTGCGCATGGAATTGACATCAGTTTTACACATATAACGGTCACCTCTAGCTGGAATTCGCTGGCACTAAATACAAAATTTTTTTTTGGATACAAATTTTCTAATACAAATTGTGTACTAAACCATTTTCATCATCGCAAAAGGAATGTAATTCTAATTTTTTTTCTATTTTTATGTATTTTTTCTAAATAATATTTCAAAACAGTATTTAAAGAAATAAAATCTTTAGTTTAAAATATTAAACACTGCTTAATAGTAATTTTAAATATAACAAAAAAACTCTTAATAAAAAAATTTGTGATTAGTATTACTTTAAATGCTTAGGCATTCCAATTTCAAAGCCAACACATCAACAAAACGTCAGTTTCACTTATCGAACTTTCAGTTCCCGTTTCATTGTACCCGAGATGCTTGGGCCTTTCTTCCAAGGCGTGTTTCCCCGGAAAAATTTTCAACAAGTTTGGAAATAAATCTTAAATTCGATGAACTCTCCAACATTGTTAAAAAAAACACCGTGAAAATTAGCAATTTAAGCCACATTTGCTCATACTTGCAAGAAAATATCTCCAAGCTTCTAAAATGAAAACTCTTACCGAAAAACCTACTCCACCAGCAACACTATCTTACACTGATGCGACAAAAAAATCTTCCCAATTCTGATGCATTTGTGTATTACCAAAGGATATCTTGTATGAACGTGAAATGAAAACACTTGTTGTATTGCCAAGCTTTTCTGATAAATCCAACAAAAAACCTGCCGATCTTTTCAGAAGCCTCAAGGAACTCTTTGTAGGATTCGGGGTTAAAGAAAAGTGGGCTCATGTAGCTGGAGCCGAACGGCTAGGTCGCCAAAGAATTCCTGTATACAACCGGCTAAATAAAATAACATTGTTTATCCATGACGGCCATTAACGCTAAAAACCTTCTACGCCGGTGGAAAAAAATCGTGTCGGATTCTGAAATAAACAATTGTAAACTCAAAATGCGGCCTCCATACCCCTTTTAAAAAAGAAATCCGTCTTCCATTTTTAAAGAAACGCGCAGGAAGGTGTTCAAAGCAAAACAGAAATTGCGTGAGCGAGGAATCACCAACACCAGTTGCGCTGTTCGTTAAGAAAACAATGGTTACGTTTTTGTTAAATAGATGCTTGATAGTAAAATTCAAAAATGTATCAAAGTGTCTTCTTTTTATGAATTAGCGAAAGAGTAGCCGGAAGAGACAATACGGTTTTTAGCTCGTTAAAAAAATCAAGTGAAACAAAACTTTTATAATGTAAATTTGCAAATGCGCGTAGCCTATTATGTTCTAAAAAACGAAATTTGCTAACCATTTTTTATCGTCCCAAATTTATGATATTTTGTGTTTGTGAGACTTGGCTTAATAACGAAAAAACTAATTCAATACTAACTTTGAGCAATGCTTACAGTTTAAATCGTGAAAATAGGTTAAATAAAAAAAATTAAAACGAGAAATTTTTAATAAAAAAATTAAAACAAAACAAGTAAGTTTGCCTAATCGCTTTTAAGATTTTGTAGCATTTGACATAATTTGCGAACATCCATCAAGAATTGTTTGTTTTTATCGCCCTCTTAATAGTTTCAATGATTTATACTGATTTTTTCTGTTAAGCGGTTAAAACTGGGATGCTCCTGTCGTTATAAGTGGTGATTTTATATAGTGCACAATTTTTTCAAGAAAACAGTATGAATACTGGTTATATTCCGAATTTATTTGAGATTGTTTTTCTTGAGCAATTCTTTTCCCAAGTGGTCGCCAAAACAACTACGGAAGATAATTTTTTAGACTTATTATTTTCCAATGATGACATTCATGTGTTCAATTTAAAAATTTCCAAACAATGTTTATTAGTGACCACTTAAGTGTGGATTTTTTGATTAAAGGCGCAATCTCAAAAACAACAACATCAACAAGTTTTCCAGATTTTAAAAAAAAGCTAACTGGTTATGAATGAATATTTGGAACTTATAGACTTAAATGAGCTTTATCAGTTGAGTTCAACCGCGTCCACTCATTGGGATATTCTAAAATTTCACATTGACGAGGCAATAAAAAGATTTGTTGCAACTTGCAAAAAAAAAATTAAAATAAATATTAACTATCCTAAATACATCAAAAAATACAGCGTAGAAAACTATAATTTTAGAAAAAAGCGCAACAAAACAATTCAAGGAATAAATAACAGATTAAACCGCCTTTATAAAGTTAAAATAGAAAAATTTATGGAAAAGAGAGAAAAAATATTTTGGTAGCCGGTGACAAAAACAAATTATTTAAGTTTATCAAAAACCGTAAAAAGAATAAAACAGGTGTAGCTCCTTTTGCTTAATTCTAAGGGTGAATTAATTGATGATACAAAACACAAATGTGAAGTTTTAAATTCCTGTTTTAGTAAAAACTTTACAGTTGACAATAAAACATAAATGAATTCACCGGTGGCTATAGGGGGCCAACCCGTCTTATGCACTGCAAAATAACTCAAAGCTCCACCAACAATAAGATGGTCTCGGTTTATTCCAAACCTTAAAGGGTTGGGATTAAACCAAACCAGTAGATGCAAACTAAAACAATTTACTAAAAATAAAACATTAACTTTCTGAGTGGAAAATGAAAGCCAGGTTGGCAAGTGTTGGCCCTCGCCGTTAAAGAACTTCCTTCCATTTTTCACAAATGCACACAACAAAAACGAAAACAACCAATACAAATGCAAATTCAACCATTCATGAGCCTAATTTACCGTCTTCCTGAAAAATTTTAAAGCTTAGAACTTTTAGAACTAGGTTTTATAGAAATTAAGGTTCAATATTAATACAAACGCGCTTCACTAATAAGATGCTTAATGTTTAGCATGGAACATTTGGAAAAATTTTTAAAATTTTGAAAAAAACGTAGCTTACAAAAAATTTTTAAAAAATAATTTATGACATTATTCTTCAATCATGCAATAAATTAGTTAAGCAATTGAATGAAGAGCTCTGAAGCTCCGGGGCGTTTGCAAGCGGATCTTCGCAATGTTTTGGAGCATCACTGATACAAACTACTGATTTCCCTACCCTCCAATATTACCCTCCAAAATCCCCGACTATAAAGCGGAGAGAGTGTTGGAGCTTCGGAACTCTGCCCCTTAAATACGCGATTCAAAGCTTATTTAAGCTTGAAGTATGTTTTAAATTACTGTTTTTTGTATTTTTAGGATTATTTTATTGTTAAAATAAGTTTTAGAAAAATATTGTTTACAAAAAAAAAATAAAAATAATCTACGGCATTAATTTTTATATATGCATAAAATTAAATTCGACAAACTCTGGAGCTCAAGGCGTTGCTCCAAAACTCCTAAAAGCGGAGCTATGCTCCGCTCCAAAAACCACTAATATAAACTAATGCCTTATCCTTTAATATCTTACTGCAGATATTTTAAGTGGAGGGAGCTTAGGAGCTCCGCCCCTTAGTCAAACTTACCAAGTACCAAGTCAAACTTTTTGTCTTCGATTTTTATTATTTTTTGTGAAAGCGTTACCAAGTCAAACTTTTTGTCTTCGATTTTTATTATTTTTTGTGAAAGCGTTATCCCTGCCCCCAATAGCCCACAAAAATTTTTTCATTAAAATATTTCAAGTGTTTTAGGAGATATGACCCTCCGAAAATGGCATCTTTCAACAACTTTGTACTTGAAAAATTGCTCAATAAGTAATAAAATTTAAATTACAAAATATGCAATCAAAGAAAACAGGTATTTTCTACTTTAATTTGATACCTTGATCGTTAAGATATTGCGTTTGTTGAGATATTGCGTTTTTAGTTGCAAGCGACATGCACTGATCAAACTTTATGGGTCTTTCGTTAAAAAACCTTTAGGTCTTCCGCCGAAATCCAACCTATATAAATTCCAATGGGATTAATTCCACAAAATCCGTTTCCACATATATATTACTGTTAACCAATTTAACTTTAAAAACGAATTAAGTACTTTTATAAACTCTAGAGCTCAGAAGTGAATTTTGTCTTAAATGGGTGAAGCTGGGGAGTATAATATTTGAGGGCAGGAACACTATTTAATACATGACTTAAATTTATTAATTAAGACATAATCAGCAATGCGAAAGGATGTTTTGTTATTATGGACAAATAACGGGATCAAAAGTTGATAACTCAGTTATCGTGATGAACTGAAAAAGTGTAAAAGTAAAGTTTATTTACAAATTAATTGTCTTAAGCTCGAGTTCCAAAAAATTTAAATTGAGCTTGCTTGTTTTGTCGCAGGGTGTCGCTTAAATCTTACACTTTAAAATTACTCATATTAGTAATGTTTCAATGTTAGTATAAACAATTTGTGTATAGGAACGTTTTCAAAAGTGTAACAGAGAATAAAAATTAACAGAAATGCATGATTTTTGCAGAGCATTGAATTTTTTTCAAAGTTATTTTTAATGACGTTTATCCATACAAATCTACAAAATACAAAACCTGCGCTTGTGTCCGTGATAACGGGTTGTCTAGCACAGGAATGTCTGCTTTAACCTGGGTGCGAGAATTGTTTATACTTATTAATAGGATTAAACCGGATTTGAATTGGTTTGTAGCAAGATCCAAGTCTATATACAGGATGTTGGATCCAAGTCTATATACAGCCGGTGTTTATCTCAACTGTGCCAGAAGCAAACCGAGATGCTGCTTGGGCTGAGCTTATTTGTAAAGAAATCCCAACTTCTTATAGGGAATTTAATTTAAAATTAGCCTATACAAATTTAGGATTTAATGTAACATTTCTGGGTCATGCGCAAAAACTAAAGTTGTGCCCATTGTGCAAAAAATATATGCCAGAGACTGTATTACATGTTTTTTTAGATTGTCCTGGACTAACTCAGCTGCATGACAGAGCTCTAAATTTCTTATCCCGGATTTATACGTATATAAATTTTTCTTTAGTTACTCTTAGGTTTAATGGCGCAGATATCACAGATCAACTTTCAGAATCTCAGCTTAATCAGTATTTTCTGTTCAGTGTGGAAATTCACAATTTGGGAAACTCGAAATAATTTGTTAATAAATGCACATAGCATGTTAAATAGCCAAGATTTGGCGAGTACAATTATAAATAAGTTTAAAAATATTATAAAAGCCGATATTATTATGCATAAAAGTAAAAACAGATGGACGGCATATTATAATACCGTAACGTTTAATCGCGAAGATAAAAGAAATATTAATTTCTAAGACTGGTATATTATCATATGTATGTACTGTTTAAATTGATTTTTCAGATTCAAACCACCCAGACCGACTTTATAAATGCTGCAGAAAAGTGCATTTCAGAGTCGCTTTCAGAGTCATTTTCAGAGTTCCTTAATAGGGCTCTGGGGAGAGTGGGAGTGAGAAGGTTAAGGACTTATTGTGTTTATCCTTTGTTTATCCTTAATGTGTACCTTCCTTGTCTGGAATTAAGAATGCTAATCAGACATGCCTTTATGGTTTTATACCAGGAGAATGTAAAATACCTTCTAGAAGATTTATTTTTTTTTTAATATAGTTGCTATAATATGTCATAAATATCGTGCAAAATTTAAAAATCAACTTGATTGTCTTTTTATCCTTTTTGCCTGCTGTGTTTGTTTTTCAGGATGTCTATTTTGGCATGCGATTTGCATTTTTCCGCATAATATAGAATATACAAAAAAAACCAATTTTTTTGTAATTGTAGTAAATTTTTACGCATCCAGGAAGATTATTTAAGTAATTAAATTTGGGTTTTTGTTCAAAACAATTTCATAAAAGTGATAAATTAAGAAAATAAGATATTTTTGTAAGGGTTTGGGCTCCCTCCCAAATTGTTATTGTTAAATTTTTTTCGGTTTTATATTGAACCCCAAGGTTTGCTGATGGTTCTTTTAAGAAGTAGGATTGAAATGCAGGCAATGGATGTATTTGTGTTTTAGGGTCTCTTTATGTAATTTTTGCAATAAACTATCAAAATGCAAAAAAAGGAAGGTTATTTGATCCAAACTTTAGGTAAACAACCGACTCATGTTTGATGATGCAAATTTAAATACTATTTACAAAACAATTACAATATGAGTCAATTTAAAGCGTAACACAGTGACAGTTAAAGATTCAAACGACATCTCATTGCAAAACAAAACAGCAGAATTTATATTTATTGAAGCTCGAAAATCCAGTTTTTAAATTTGTAAATATGCTTTATTTTTCTAAAAAAAACAATAAACACAACAATAAATAAACTTGAGCATCAAAAAAGATAAGCTTTTTTATTAGTGACAGATAAGAAATGATGCTTCTTATGCTGGTTACAGCATACTTTTCTACATTTTTCTTAAAAATAATTTGAGTACGATTGGAACGGTGAGTATTTATTACTGTTTAATGCGGCCAGTTTTCGTGTTTTTTCACTCAAAATTTGTTTTTAGGCCCAGATTTTGCTTTAGTCACTTGGGAATCTTATATGTTGGCACCATCGTGTACATTTATTTACCAAAATTACGTTGATTTACGTAGAATATATAGTTATTTTAAATTGAAGTAATAGTAAGAAGAACAAGGAGAGATAAATATGCGCTATAAATTTATTCATGTTTTTTAGACAGTGTTTTGTTTACCCAAAATGAAGAAAAGTAAAAATTGATTTTTACCCTCTCCGTATTTGATTAAATTTTGTCAACACTTCTAATACTTTGTACAGAGATAACGTATAAGATGTCCCGCAACAAATTATTTTGAAAATAGTTAATTATAATAAATTTAATCTTAAATATAGGATTTTGTTAGGAAAAGTTCTCGAGCTTCGCTATAGTTTTTTTAAAGTCCAAATGATTATTATAAAGTTGCTTTTCAAATTTAAAGGGAATTTCAATAGTTTAAAAATTTTTCCAAGTGTAAAACAATCAACTGATCGCCCTTCTAAAAAATTTTTGAGTGAAGACTTTCGAGATTTTGTTTTAGTTACATGAAATGGTCGGTCAAATGGTCAAACATCAAGTGGTTTTTAAAGCCCAGTCGGTTTTGAGGTCGCTTTTTATTTCTAGTCAGTATTTTCACTATATTTGGAATATTTTCTGGTAATTTTTAATGTGTTTACATTAGTTATTTTCTTCCACGCTCCAAAATCTGGAGCTCTAGAGTAAATCCTTAGTTTTTGCAGTTCTAAAGCATCCAAAACTTCGCAATATTTTTATGCTAATTTTAATATGAAAAGTGATGTCCTTAATTATTTATGGAAAATTTTTTAAGCTAAGTTTTTGTTTTCAAAACTCTGAAAATAGTCCTAAATTTTGTATAAAATAATTTAAAACATAATAACCCATTTGGCTCCGGAGCTCCAAAAATTTTACTATATGACATTACTCTTCAATTATGCAATGAATTAGTTCAGCAATTGGATGAAGAGCTCCAAAGCTCTGGGGGTTGATCCGGAGCTATTGAAAGCGGAGCTTCGCTTTGTTTTGGAACATCAATAATATAAACTACTAATTTCCCAACCCTCCAATGTTACGCTGCGACCATTTAAAGCAGAGGGAGCTTCGGAGCTCAGCAGGATCTCCGTCCCTTAAGTGAGCAATTCAAAGCTTATTTAAGCTTGAAATACATTCTAAATTACTGTCTTTGTATTTTTAAGACTATTTTTATTGTATTATATATATATATATTATTTTAAATTTATAAAAAATAATATAAAGCATTACTCTTTAAATATTTTTTAAATTAGCTAAAAAATTGGACAGGAAGCTCTGGAGATCGGAATCGCTCTAGAGCTCCTAATTGTGGAACTCCACTTCGCTCTAAAACATCACTAATACAAACTAATTATGTTCTTATTCTCCAATATCATGCTTCGGAGATTTTAAGCGGTAGGTGCCCCAGAACTTTGCCCTTTAAATGGGTTATTATGTATGTTTTCAACTATTCAATACGCATTTTAGGGCTATTTCTAAAGTTAAAAAAAAACTTAGCTTAAAAAATTGACTCCAATATTAATCTAGGACATCACTTTTCAATTATTATCAAAATTAGCATAAAAACATGGCGGAGCTTTGGAGCTGCGGTGGATGCTTCAGAACTGCAAAAACTATGGTTTTACTCTAGAGCTCCAGAGTTCGGAGCGTCAGAGAAAACAACTAATGTACACACACTGAAAATTACCAGAAGGTATTCTAAATATAGTAAAAACAATGACTAGAAATAAAAAACGACCTCAAACCGACTGGGCTTTAAAAACTTCCGACCATTTGATGTAACTTAGAAAAAATCTCAAAAGTCTTCACTCAAAAATTTTTTGTCAGGGCGATCAGTTGGAGGTTTTACTCTTGGAAAAATTTTTAAACTAGTGAGAATCCCTAGTGTTTTTTAAACATAGAAGAAAACTTTAGTGAAGCTTGAGAGCTTTTTTTAACAAAATCCTATATTTAAAATTAAATTTATTAATATTAACCATTTTAAAAATAATTTGTTGTGGGATATCTTAATAAAATACGGAGAGGGCAAAAATAACTTTTGCATTGTGTGTTCACGCAAGTACGACTGTTATATAACTACAAAATGTGAAATGCGTCTTTTCTTAATTTTGGGTAAACAAAACCCAAAGTATCAGGAAACATGAATAAATTTATAGCGCATATCTATCGCTCTTTGTTCTTCTTACTATTATATTATTACAACTTAAAATAACTATGTATTCTATGTAAATCAACGTAATTTTGGTAAATAAATCTACGTAAATTAACACATTTGGTGTATCACTCGCGTTGGTGGTGCCAACACCCAAAGATCTTCAAGTTTTTAAAGCACAATCTGGGCCAAAAAAACAAATTTGAAGTGAAAAAACACGAAAACTGGCCGCATTAAACCGTCATAAAAACTCACCGTTCCAATTGTACTCAAATTTTAAAAAAAATTAGGAAAAGTATGTTCTAACCGGCATACTAATAATAAAAAATTTATAAATAAATAATAACTAATAAAAAAATTTATGTTTATTTTATTGATGTTTTACTGCTTTTATTAGAAAAATAAGGCAGATTTACAAATTTGAAAACTGGATATTTGAGCTTCAATAAATATAAATCTTGCTGT
Organism: Microlaimidae sp. YZB2_3; assembly: GCA_030248175.1. Lineage (NCBI taxonomy): Eukaryota > Metazoa > Nematoda > Chromadorea > Desmodorida > Microlaimidae > Microlaimidae sp. YZB2_3. The sequence goes on from JASAMX010025066.1 coordinate 10,943, forward strand.
TTTGTTTTGCCATGAGATGTCGTTTGAATCCTTAATTGTCACTGTGTTACGCCTTAAATTGACTCATATTGTTAATGTTTTATAAATAGTATTTAAATTTGCATCATCAAACATCACTCGGTTATTTACCTAAAATTTGGGTCAAATAACTGCCTGTGCTAGACAACCCGTTATCATGAAAACAAACATGGAATTTGTATTTTGCAAAATATTGTATAGATAAACGTCATTAAACATAACAATGAAAATTCATGCATTTCTGTAACTTTTGATTCCATGTTACACTTCTAGGTTCTTTGGTTCTACATACAAATTGTTTATATTAACATTGAAACATTACTAATATAAGTAAATTTAAAGTGTAGCATTTAAGCGACATCCTGCGACAAAACAAGCAAGCTTAATTTAATTTATTGGAACTCGACCTTAAGAAAATTAATTCATAAATAAACTTTAGTTTTACACTTTTGAAGTTGATCACGGCATCTGAGTTATCAACTTTTGATCCCGTTATTTGTCCATATTAACAAAACAATCCTTTCGCATGGCTGATTATGTCTTAATTAATAAATTTAAGTCATGTGTTAAATAGTGTTCTTTTCCTGCCCTCAAATATGATACTCTCAAGCTTCACTCATTTAAGACAAAATTCACTTCTGAGTCCTAGAGCTTATAAAGCTACTTAATTTGTTTTTACAGTTAAATTGGTTAACAGTAATATATACGTGGAAACGGATTTCATGGAATTAATCCCATTGAAATTTAAATAGGTTGGACTTTAGCGGCGCACCTTAAGATTTTTTAACGAACGGCCCAAAAAGTTTGATCAGTGGATGTCGCATGCTGAAAATTTAAAAATATTAGCTGCTTGACCCGGCCTGTTAAAATTACATTAAATAGTTTAGTTTTCTTGCATTCTGTTTTTCTGGCTTGGAAAGCTCTTAGAGAAAAAAATCTGTTTATTTTTATTATTTTTATGCCAAATATCAAAGAAATATAATTTTATTTGTTAGCATCTGAAATAAATTGGATATTATAAAGTATTTCTGTGATTAAATGGAATTTCTAAACTTACCAAAGTGGTGATTTTGAGTTTTTATAGCTATATTTGACCGTGAAGCTAAAAAATTTTACATAGCAATAACACTAAAGCTTATTTAAAGTCGGTGTTTACTGTCTGTTGAGGAATTTCTGAGCCATGTTGAATGCTTAATTATTTATCGCTTTGAAATAATAAAAAATAAAACAATAAAAAAATATTTTTAAAAATACAAAGACAGTAATTTAGAATGTATTTCAAGCCTAAATAAGCTTTGAATTGCGGAGCGGAGATCCTGCTAAGCTCCGAAGCTCTCTCTGCTTTAAGTGGTCTGAGTGTAATATTGGAGGGTTGGTGGAAAATCAGTTGTTTATGTCAGTGATTGTTTGTTTGTATCACTTCTATGGCAGAAGAGTGCAGTTTATTTCAATTCTCTTTTCTTCGCCATGCCGCCAGGAGAAAGAAGTATGGGGTTTCTGCCTCCATTTTAAAACCTTCAGATTTAAATCGGGAACTGGAACTTGAGTCAGTGATCTTCATTAGAAGCAGCTTAGCTGCAGAAGGACTTCTTGGAGTAGTACTGCAGTATACTGTGGGACTTTCGTAACGCTCTCTCCTAGCTGTTTAACGATGACATCATTTGTAGTTGATGCTTGGCTGCAGGAATCTACGCGGATATTAGAGTTTTACAGAAGAATTGCCATGTTATTCCTCCAAAAAGAGACTTCGGATGTTTTTGGTGTTCTATGGACAGGATAGAAATGGTTTTTTGGCAGCGCCATTTGTCCGCTCTTTTATATCAGTGATGTTCCAAAACAGCGAAGCTCCGCTTTCAAGAGCTCTGAAGTAACCCTCAGACCTTTGGAGCTCATTATCAAATTGCTTAACTAATTTATCGCATAACTGAAGAGTAATGTCATATATCATTTTTTAAAATTTTTTTTGTAAGCTAAGTTTTTTTTTCTCAAAATTTTAAAAATATCCCTTAAATTGCGTATAGAATAGTTATGTTCCTACTTTCCAATATCATGCTCCGGAGCCAATTGAAGCGGAGGGAGCTCCGGAGCTCCGCCAATTGAATGAGCAATTTTAAAGCTTATTTAAGCTTTCATTTAAAGTTATTCTAATTGCATTTTTAAGTCTATTTCTAGGGTATTAAATAACTTTAAAAAAATGATTTGAAAAAAGTTTTGACAAAATAATATATGGCATCACTCTTTAATTATTAATTAAATTTGTTAGGATTTTGCGTTTCCCGTACAAAAAACCAGCAATTTTTTCGAAAAAAATGAAGTGTAGGCAAAAATAGTGGGCAAACTTCATCAAATCACTGCTCCGTTTGGTGTTTTTAACGAAAAAATTATGGGGTTTTTGAATGGGAAACGCAATATCTGCACAAATACTGCACCAATCTTAAAGATCAAGGTATCAAATATAAGTAGAAAATACCAGTTTTCTTTGATTGCATATTTTGTAATTTAAATTTTAATACCTATTAAGCAATCTTTCAAGTACAAAATTGTTGAAAGACGCCATTTTTGGAGGGTCATATCTCCTGAAACATTTGAGATATTTTAATGAAAAAAATTTTGTGGTGCTATTGGGGGCAGGAATAACGTTTTCACAAAAAATAATCAAAATCGAAGACAAAAACTTTGACTCGGTACCGCACCTTTAAGGGGCGGAGCTCCTAAGCTCCCTCCGCTTAAAATATTTGCAGTATGATATTAAAGGATAAGGACATTACTTTATATTAGGGGTGTTTTGGAGCGGAGCATAGCTCCACGTTTAGGAGCTTAAATAAATAAACAGTAATGTCATAATGTCAGAATATTTTTATTTTTTTGTTAACAAAAATTCTTCTAAAACTTATTTTAACGATAAAATAATCCTTAAAAAAAACAAAAACAGCAATTTAAATTATATTTCAAACTTAAATAAGCTTTGAATTGCGTATTTAAGGAGCAGAGCTCTGGAGCTCCGAAACTCTTCCCGCTTTATAGTCGAATAATTTTGGAGGGTAATATTAAAGGGTAGGAAAATTAGTAGTTTATATCAGTGATGTTTCCAAACCAGAGCGAAGCTACGCTTTCAAGAGCCCCGAAGCTTCAGGGGCCAAATTTACTAGACGCACTTATAATCAAGTGTTACTAACCTCTTAGTGTCACTAGGATTAGGGCAACATTAAGGGAAGGTGAGAAACCTTATTTATTAGACTTCACTAATCTTAGTGTCACTTAAAGCCACCCTAATCTGATTCGCAAAAAAATAAAAACTTAGGCAATTATTTTTAAAATTGATTTTTCAGATTTGAAGGAATACAAATACAACAAAACTTTAATAAATAAAAAGCCCACTAGCAAAGCTACCAGGGAAAGTTAAAATTTTTGTTTAAATCATGATATTTTCTAAATAATCAATCCAAACGCTTCTGGCCAATACGTATTAAAAATTTTGTATCATGGATTACTGTAGTAATGGACAGCAAACAGGAAATCTGTAGCACGCAAAACCGCCGACTTAAATGCCAAAAAAAATTGAAAAAATTGACATTTTTAAAGACTTATACAACCCTGTTTGCTATTTGTTAGTTTATAAATAGGTATTTTTGAAAATTTTCATAAATTTTTAGATTTTTAACACTTTGAATAAAATAATATAGCTAAAACATTAATGTTTTATTTTAAAAATGTTGATATTGCTAAGGTTTATAACTAGAAATCACTAATAGGAAGGATTTATAGCTAGGGAATCACTAATGGGTACTGTCGTATAAATTTATCAACTTAAAAAAATTTAAAATTCTGATTTGTAAGTTTTTTAAATAAAAAAATATGGTTAAATAATGTAATTCAATTTCGAGGTGATAATTGGTTGGATTCCAGACAAAAAGTGATGCACATCTCGATATAGAACTCAATAAGTAGTTTTTAATTTGATTTTGATGATGTTTATTATTATGACTCCGGTGTGCTTTAATTTTACATCAGGTGGCCACAAAAGGGTTTTAGGCTTTTTAACTTTAACAAAAATTACACATTTGAGAACTCTCCCCAGATTTTCAGGGCATTTAATATTTTTATCACCCGACAAGTGGGATATTTATGTTGTTGTTTAAAATTCTGCTGTATCCATCCACATAGAGTTGTTTGTAAGTTACTTTTTAAACCATCATATTGCTCATGATTACGCAATAAATTGGTTTAAAAATTAAACTGTCCAGGTAAAATTTAGTCTATTTTCCAAATTTTTAGTCCCCGTGGTTCTACGTTGCATCTGTGGTGAGCAATCTTTATAAAATAAAATAGTGTAATTTCAGCACTCATTTGCTGTAGGTAAAAATCGATTGAATTAAGTGGTCGGGTGTTAAATTGTAGTTGTCAATAGTTAAAAGACAACGTTGAAATGTGTAGGGGTCATAGCACTGCACTTAAACTCAATTAAGAAGGTCCTTTAGAAAAGTGCCAAAATTAAATGCACTTTTTTCCCAAATTTTGCTCATTTTGATACCAATTGGCATTTTAGCTGTAACTTTTTGCCAGTTACACGTTGAACAAAAAGTAGCAGCTTAAATTAAAGAAAACTGTCTGAAGATAATGATAGGCTTTTAAATTTTTGAAAATGATGATTTTTTTACTGAAAAACAATCGATTGTTTGTAAAGTGCGGAAATTAAATGCACATATTTAATTTCGGCAATTTTCTATTTTTTTGAAAACTGATATAATTAAGTAAAAAAACTACTTTCGTACAGTGAAACTTTTGTGATGCAACGCAGTATTGTGAAAGCTTCAAAATAAGTTATCAAACATGAAAATCGGGCCATACAGTAAAAAGTTACATTGGAAAAACAAAGAAGTGCCGAAATTAAATGCACTACCCTACTTTTAAACCATTAAATGTTTGATAATAGTTTTTTTATAAGATAATACTACATTTTATTGAATAAAAAGCGATATTTAGATATAAAAAGGGTGTAAAAACATGAATTTGGAAGAAAATTTAGTATAAAAAAAGTACTTAAAATTTTCTTGAGGGGAGGGGGGGGGGAGACAGATTAAAAAATCTAGAAGAGGGTCAGGGGTAAAAAATTTGAAAATTTGGGGGGAGGGGGACCCCTCAATTTTTTTCTAGGGGCCCCAAAATTTTGAGACTAGGGGGGTGGACAGCACCCTATGCTTCCCTTGTTCATCTATGTATATACAGGTTGCACATTTTTTGTTACAATATCTATTTTTGGTGATACCTTAAAATGTGGGGCCAGTCTTCCCAGACTATATATTGATTTGTAACATTTTTTTAGGTGTCTGCTATAGCCACCGCCTGCTCCACAGGGGCGTAGCCAGGGGTAGGGCCAGGGGGGCACGGCCCCCCCAAATAGACCTTTCGGCCCCCCCAAATGAGATGGACTAAAATTTATGATATAAAACAATTTGAAGATCAGTAAGAACAAATACGTTAAAAAAAATTTTAGTATCAGTCAAAAAGGTTTTTTAACAGTTTACTACAACCACTGACTTAAAAAAACCATTATGGTTGTTTATTGAAACAAGAAGTTGTATTGTAATCAAGACAAGTAATACTCCATACTCCATTGTTCAAGGACCAATATAATCCTTGGATATGGTAGTCATATTTAAGCTTCTTGCTTGATTTTTGGGTTTGGTTTTGGAAAAAAGTGGTTTTTTATCTATGGTTTTAATCGATAAAATACTTAATGCAATAATTGCGTGCAGTAATTTGCAATATTGCGCATTAAAAATCTTGCTCAGAACAACAATAAATAAAAAGACGATTAAAATGTTTAAAAGGTGAATTTTTTAAAGATGAGATATTATATTTATTGAAATTGTTAAAAAATCATTTTTTAAAGCTAAGTTCTAAAAATAGCACCCAAAAAAGCGTTTGCTGAAGATGACATATTTAAAAACATGATTTTTAAACTCAAAGTGTGTAGTAAGACGAGATGTTAAAAGACTTAATGGCGAAAAATTTGGGAAAAAAGTTTAGTTAGATTTTACTACAGTGACAAATTTGCAGTTGCAGATGCGCAATTGTGCGACTTTCCAAGTACAAATTTGTTGAGAAAATTCAATGTTTCTAGTTTTGTCCTTTGGCGTATCTGTGTGCTAGTCATATTTATATATAATTATTAGTTTTGAATTCAGTACTTGTGCATTATAAACTTGCCCAAACTTAACTCATTAACGTAAACGCGAAGCGAACACAACTCAAATATAGTAAACTGAGAAATGGCATAAAGCTTTAATTAGTTTTCCAACATGTTTAATTATAAAAATTAACTAAAAAAATAAAATAACGGTAAATAAATTTAATTGATTCAATTATAAAATTTTTTAACAAGTCTTAAAGTAAATGTGAAGCGTAAACGTGAAGGTCTTACCTGAGCTAAAACATAACAAAACTAATAAAAAAGTTTTAGAGAATTTTTTATCTAATTATGACTTAGTTATAGCTGTTAGTATGGAAATATCTAGCATTACAAAATTTTGGGTCCGCGGTCCCGCCGCGCAATCAGAATTTGTTATGAAACCAAAGTTCTTTCAGAAAGTTATTATTATTCTTACTAAAGTTTTTTCAGAAACCGGAGACAAAACAACAATATTAAAAAAATTTCTAATACTTTTGGCAACTTCTGACCTTTATTCAGAGCTATTTTAAGCATTAATAAGGTTTTTCATATGTAAATTTATTTCAGTTAACCAGAAAAAAAAACATTTCATAATGCTTTAATTTAATACAAAAAAGCACGTCAAAATTTTTCAAATAGATGTTCTATTATTTGTACTATTCTAATTTAAAAAATAATACAACAAAATACAATTAATTTGAGAGGAACTTTGTTTTGTGGTGGGTCCGCCGACCCAATTTTAGTTATGCTAGGTACGTCCATTATTACAGCAATTTATATTTGTTATTAAAGATCTACCTATCTAACAAAAAATTTTCTAATGAATATATATGTTTTGAGAGTGTCTTAAACTTAAAAGAAGTGTTCAGCTCCAAACTATTTTTGTAAACAAAAATTCTTTCAAGCTATATAAATGCAATGTGATGTGAACTTTGAGGTACACGCTTTTGGAATAAAAAATATTGATACATAGAGATTATGAATGGACTGCTAAATTTCTAAATTCGAAGTTTTAAATTAGGTTTCTAATAGTAGTTTTTGGCTCTATTTTCAAAAAAAAATTTTTGGGGGCTAAAGCCCCTCAGACCCCCCATGGTTAGGGGGAGGGGTGCTCCGCTGCACCCGAACCCCCCCTTTAGCACTTTTTTGAATGACAATTGTGCCCCACCTTTTCTCGCTTTGGCACCCCCAGTCAACCATTCCTGGCTACGCCCCTGCTGCTCCATCCTCCATAATCTGTCCATAGATTTTTATGGCGTGACAGATGTGGATTTAGAACAACTTGATCTCAATGTACAGCAAGACACCAAAGCAGTAGTGCAACAGTAAAATTTAGCTGCTAATGGCCTGGCGTTTTGTGAACACATTGTGAAAACCTATTTTTCCTAGTTTAACTGTTTTAATTTTAATTCTTTTGGATTTTTTAAGTAGATTCATATAAAAATACTGGCAACAAAACAGTAATCACTTAGTTTTTTTTATTAAAAGTAAAACAAAATGATCACTTAGTTTTTTTATTAAAAGTAAAACAAAATGATCAACTTCTATTAAAACTTATAATATAACGAATATTGTGCAACTCTTAAAAAAGTGTCAATTGATTCTGTTACAATAATATATGGGAATGACAGTTGGTGTGGAAGTTCACCCATCCCTAATTTGGAAACAATGAAAAAATTCTTTTGAAATCACTTTACTTCCAAAATTGCGTTTTGAAGCCATGAAAACAATCAAAAATGCAATAAAACTAGTTTTTCACCCAAATTTAGCGTTTTCAAACTATTATTTTCAAAACCTGAAAACGATTTTGTTAAAATGCACTCCAACAAACAGATATGGGTAAAATGCGTTCATGTGTTTCCCCCCACCCCCCTTCCCCCCCCGGCCCCTAAAATCCAGATTTAATACTTCCCCACGCTCCACTAACTTGTTCATCAGTATAATAGCCTATTGCTATTATAATAATATACACTGACTTAATTTTTATATAGAAGTTAGACGTTTTTTGCTATATTTTTGCTTTTATAATTCAAAAATAGGCTTCCACGTTGTCTCTTTTCATAAAAATTTTTTGTGTTATTTTCAAAAAAAATCTTCACAATATAGTAAAATTGTGTTCAGAAAATAATGGTGTACAGTCGGATATTTTCCTGTGTTATTTTTTTCCCTATTTCTTCCTTTGAATACCTTACTCAACGAGCTGAAGTTGTTAGGAAAAACTAGGAAGGTAAAATTTGGCCATTTTTGAAGGTTAGAAAAATCTCGGAAGGAGAATTTTGGCCATTTTTTGAACTAGAAATTCAAAATTCCATTGGCCTTCGCTAATCGCTTAGCGCCAAACTATAAAATAATTTTGTACCATAATTCTCCAAATTCAAAAAAAAAATTTAGCTTTGCTCACCAGTCATCTTCCAGAGTATTCATACACTACAGTCCAAATCCGCTCTTTAATCAGAAATTGTTTAGTGTTAGATGGTCTCAAAAAGTCAGCCAATAAGGATTCAGAATTTGAATTTTGAACAACTAATAAACGCAGAGTCGATCTTACCGACCAAGGACATATTTTTTATGGACAGATTCAATTTTTGTTCTCTGTTCCTTTCCGTCTTTGGTTTCCCGCTGGTAGCTGCGTTTCTTGGATTTTTATTTTTAAAACATGATTATTAACCGTGTCCAAAATCCAAACTGGTAACCCGGTTGGAGAAGCGTTATTTAAAAAAAGAAAAGCTGCTAGCAGAAGTTTCCAGCATGCAAAAAGCCCTCCTGAAAAGAATTAAAGAAGAAAATTTGACACCTAAGGTTGGTATTTTTTATTAATTATAGGTAGCTTTTTACAGATTTGAATAAAGTTTTAAAAAAATGTTTATAAATGTTTATATAGCAAAAAACTTGTGGTTCCAAAAGCAAAATGTGACATTTACAAATATTTCTTTGCCAGTCGCGTAATCCCTAATTGGAATTGTTTAAATAATGATATTGTAACGTCCAAAAATGTCAAAATTTTTAAAAACAAATTAAAAACTGAAATTCTTCAAAAATTTGTCAAACATTTTTAATTTCAATGTTATTCTAAAGATGATGAAGAAATGACAAAAGTCAAATTAAAAAAAATATAGTATTTCGCCTCTCACTCAAAAAAAAATCAATAAATTATATGTTTTCTTGACTGTATGTAAAAATCCATGCCATTTTATCTTGTTTCTTTTTACCATATG
>JASAMX010025067.1:0-10413 GCA_030248175.1 Microlaimidae sp. YZB2_3
ACAAACTTATCTCTTAACACAGTATTAGACCAATGTTTCAATTAACTGATTTCCTCTTTAACAATGCCAAAAAGCAATATCTGGCGGTAGGATATGATAAATGTTTTTATACTGATAACAACCTAGCATATTATAAAATAAATGTTTATTCAAAATGTGGAATAAAAAATCTAATTAAGTTTGTCATTAACAATACATATATTAAATTTTCTGGAATTATTTTTAAACAAATATCTGGTATACCTATGGGAGGTAAAACGTTCTTTAAATTGTCGATTTATCTCTGTCATTTATGGAATTCATTTATCTCAAAAACAATCCACATTCTAAATTATTACAAAAAATACAGCAAGAAAATTAGATGATGTTGCTTGTTTTAACTGTCCAAAATTTCTTGAAATTTGTAAAAATATTTACCCAGATTCATTACTTCTATCACAAACTAATAAATCGGTCAATACATGTGAGTATTTAGATTTAAAAAGTAAAAACTAACAATGTTTATAGGTCTATAACTGTTTTATAACAAAGCTAATGCTTTTCAGTTTAATGTTATCAGGTATGTACACAAATATAGTAATGTCTGTGATAATCTAGGAACTAATGTTTTCTATTTCCTCAATTGATTCGAATCGCGCGAATATGTAATGAAAAAGAAAAAATGTTAGTAAAAATAAATGAATTGTTTCTTCAATTTTTAAACCTTAAGTATAAAAATAGTGAGTTATTGGACAAAATAAATAAATTTTACATAAACTATAAACCACTTTTATCCAAACTTAATATATATAAAAGGTCAGATTTAACCATAAATTATCTTTAATTATTTGCTTCTTTTCTAAATACATCAAACAACTCTATAACTATTAAAAATTTCAAGGTATGCTTTTGCATACCTTGTTGCACTATCCTGGTCTGTCTGTGGTTCGGCACAAAGTCAGTTGCTTTTCCTGAACTAGCTTAATGGCTACTGCAGGTTGCTTTACTGCTATTTTTTTAGCAGCAAAACCTAAAATTTATTTCTTCTTTAAAATTAATTGCTTATAATTTTGCCTTTTACTTTTTGATTTTTCAAATCAATAATTACTATATTTCTTATTACTATTTTCAATCAACAATCATTTAAAAATAAATTATGCAAATCTACTATGACTACTAAATTACTAATAACGATTAATCCATAGTGTTTAATCCAAGCCAGTAACTTGTTCCTGTATGTAAAACCAGCAAAACACGGATCCTAACGCATTACAAGATACTACTGTTTGTTTTATTTACGCACGTTTTAATTTTTTTTAAATTTTTTTATAATGTTATTATTTTGGCGTGTTTTTTAATATTTTAATTGTCATTTAACTCCATTTTTATTTTATTATTCTTCTAATAATTTTTTAAAAATTTTAATAAAAAGTTATATTTTTTTAAAAAAGTTTAATTTTTATTCCAACTATTTTTGTATATAAACATTATTTGCTCAAACCACTGCTTGTTTTTTTATTGCATGTGTTGGAATAAACTTATAAAATAAGCATTTTGTATTTTGTGCTAATCTAATAACTCTTTTTATATTTGTTTAATAATGTAAAAAATTTATACAAAAAATTATAAAATAACTTAGGAGTTTATTCTAATTTGTAACATAAATATAAAAGCTTCCGCTGATGACGTGCAACTATTATGCTTATTTGTACATTACGTGTTCAGGGAAGGACAGAAACACGTGATTTTTATGTTTTTTTGTTTCATTAATTTGAATATCTGCAAATTTAGGTATGCTCAGCTAACTAACCCTACATTTTTTTGTTTACTATTATATTTTTCGTTTTTTAAATCGTTATGCAATTTCACTTTGTGTTTAAATATAATTATTTAAAACTTTAATTTCCACATATTTTTTATTTTATTTTTTTATATTAACACAAAAATATAAGTGTTCATGCATAAACAGTCCAAATTGCTAAATTTAGGGTCTACTAACATACCAAACTTTTTATAAATTTATTTTAGTCAATCACATAAGATTTTTAGCTGGTATGGTCTATGTGTCGTGGGCACTTAGTGATGAAAGTAGTCGAGGATTTTTTTTATCTAGCATAGTCTAGTCTAGTATAACAAAACTAATAACAAAACAAAACAAAACAATATAACATAATACAAAAATATATTGTTAATATAACTAAACGTTCCTTTTTTTAATTTAAACTCCAAAGCAGCGTTGTGGGGTGGGTTTTTTTGGAGTATACCCACAAAAAGCGCTAAGCGCTCTTTATACTTTTTACAAAAAAAACTAAAAATTATGGAGGCGCTGGTAGACCTGCTGATAAAAAAACGTTTTTTTGTTCCATTACTCTAAAAAAGTAAATTTATTCTGACCGAACAATTTCGTTGTGGTTTTATTCACAATGAACAGCCCTTCTTGTATAAAAACAGGTATTTCCGATATATAAAAAACATATTGAAACAGTAAACTTCTGTTGCTGTTGATTGTTAATAATTTTTATAATGTTGCGACTTTTATATACCACAAATGCTTTTAATATAGAAGATTGTTATCATTCTAAAAAAATTTGCCAAGACAGGCGAAAATTGTTTTTTTCTAAATCAAAAACTTATAATCTCTTGAAAACACCCTTTTATTTTAAACTAGAGTTTAGTTTGTGAATTACAATAAACAAACTACGGGTGTGCATTGCCGGGAAATTTCAGTTTAGCCGCGCCTTAGCTTTAGTACTAAAGGTCAAAAAATCGTTTAGCCTTAGCTTTAGTACTAAGCCCAAAAAAGGCTTAGTACTTAAGCACTTTAGCCTTAGCTTTTGCCAAACTGAAAAATATGGACATGTTCCTAAATTTTAAAAATTATTCCCCTTTTAAGGTAATTCTTAGCATTGCACTGCTAAGTTTAAAATAAAAACTTAACATTAAAAACGTTTTTACCGTTTATTGCATCAGGATTTAATTTTATATTATAAAATTATTATTTTTAGGGCTAATTTTACAGTTTTAAAGTTAGTTTTTTAGTTGTATTGAAATTTTAGCTTTAAATGTAAAAAGCCATCAAAAACTGTTAACTATCAGGAATATGTTTTCTAAAATCCATATCTAAAAACAAAATATTTAAAGGTGCGGTACCAAATCAAAATTTTTGTCTTCGAATATGATTATTTTTTGTAAAAATTTAGCCCTTCCCCTAATAGCCCATATTTTTTTAATTTTTGGTGTTTCAGGGGATATGATCTCCCAAAATCGCGTTTTTTCGAAATTCTGTACTTGAAAGATTTGTAAATGAGTATAAAATTTTAAGTTATAAATATTTTACTGAAAAAAAGCAGCTATTTCAACTTTAATTTGATACCTTGATTGTTAAGATTAGAGCAGTATTTCTCGAGATATTGCGTTTCCCGTACAAAAAACCTGCGATTTTTTCGGTAATAATACGAAGTGTAGGCAAAAATGTTGGGCAAACTTGATCAAATCACTGCCGTGGTTTGGTGTTTTTAACGAAAAAATCGAGGGTTTTTGTTTACGGAAAACGCAATATCTCGACAAATACTGTACCAATCTTAACAATCAAATTAAAGTAAAAAGTAGCCGCTTTGGAGTAAAACTTTTATAATTTTATATTCTAACTCATTGAAAATCCTTCAGAATTTAAGTACAGAGTACAGAGTACAGTACAGAATTTCAAAATACGCGATTTCAGGGAGGGGGGTCATATCTCCTAAACCCATAAAAATAATTTAGCGAAAAAATTTTTGTGGCCTTTTGGGGGCAGGGGTAACTATTCACAAAAATCATAAAAATCGAAGACAAAAAGTTTGACTCGGTACAGCACTTTTAACCGTCATTTTTTATTATAAAGAAACGCTTACTACTGAATAATAAACTTCACAAAACGCCGTTATGAAATAGTAAAAATGAGATTATTTTAACACTAAGCATTCAGAAACTCAAAAAAATACTTCAAAAAAGCAAAAAAATTCAGTGTTTTCTAATGCTTAAACAAAAATAAGAAATACAAAAAATAAAACCCCATACTCACAGCAGAATTAAACCAAAAGTCGCTTTAATTGTTTTAATTAGCATTATTGCTCAAATAACTCACTTATGCTACATTTAAGCTAAAAATATAGTATATTAAACTTTAGGTGAGCATAGTTTTTGCAGCTAGGGGCGGGAGGGTTTGGGTGTTTGGTTACTTGGCGTAAATTCCACCTTAAATTCTGGGAGGGATGTTCTAGGGGCCCTTCCGTACTCGCTGGCTTTTTAGGGGGGTAGACCGTGGATGGAAAATTTTGAATTCTGGAATAGAATTTAAGGGTGTGTCTGCTTTACAAAACAAAATACTTCAGAAGCGTCTGACATAAAATTCTTCTTCTGAGTCAGGGTAAAAAAAATTAAAAATTTTCTGGAGAGAAATCTATTTTTATTTAGGAGGGGGGTCCAAAATTTTGAGATTAAAGGGGGGAGGGGGATTCACCTTGTCTCCCTTTTCATTGATAGAAATCTCCTTTAAATAGTCATAATTTTGATTGATGGAAACACTTACTATTTCTTGGTAATTTGTCATTGTCCTGGCAAAAGCTAACGTTTTGCCAGGTCCATACCTTTTGCCGAGCTTTTGCCAGCTAATTCCAGTTTAGCCGCGCCTTAGCTTTAGTACTAAGCCCAAAAACCCTTTAGTACTAAAGCACTTTAGCCTTAGCTTTAGTACTAATGACACCCGTAAAACAAACCGACCACAGCCTGCGTCCAGACAAAATTCGAAAATCAAAAAATCTTTTTTTTAATTTAATTTGACATGCTATCAGATTAATATCATAGTACTTCTCGATGTATATTAAATAGTGGAATTTTGAAAAAAAAAATAAAATTTTTTTTAGAATAATTATTTCGTCTGTTTTTCTGAAAAGGTTTTGAAAGTTACCATTTTGTTTAAAAAATTATTATTTTTTTAAAATATTTTTAGTTTATTTACCAAAAAATCTAATTTAAGTTTCAAAACAATAATCAAGAAATACTAGATTATAAAACATTGGACTTTTTTTCAAACTCTGCAAAAAAATTTATTTTCTAAGCAAAATTGGATTTAGAGAAAAATGCAAAATTTTCTATTGTTTTACGTTTTTTCATACTTGTTGTATTATATTTTTTTTATAATTTTGTATATCATTTAAATACGTTTAAAAAACTTTTTTAGAAAGAAATGATGTGGACTATAGATGAATTCTATTAGGGTGAAAATAACTAAGTGGTAAACTAACCACTCGTTTTTTAAGAAAATATCACGTGGAAAGAAACATCTGACGCAACTTAATAATAATGGGTTACATTATCTCTAAAAACTTTTATTATTATTTTTACTTTCTCTTGTTCATTGGTTATTTCTCCCTGATGGCGAGCGGTTACGCCCTTAAATTCAGCCTTAAGGATTTTAACTTTAGTCCTAAGTGGAAATATTTGGATAATAAGGAAATAAGCATCTGATTGTTGTAGTAGCTCACTAACTAAAATTAAACCATATGATAATGATTTGTGTATACCGTAGTATCGTAAAAAGTAATGATTTTCGATTATTTTTAGTAAAAGTATTCAAAAAATTTGAATTTTAATAAAGTAAGAGTAAAACTGATTTGTGATTTTTTTAATTTCAGTAAATTAAAAGTAAAAGTAACGGTCAAATCTTTATATAAACACATTAATATCATAGTACTTCTCGATGTATATTAAATAGTGGAAATTTTGAAAAAAAAATAAAATTTTTTTTAGAATAATTATTTCGTTTGTTTTTCTGAAAAGGTTTTGAAAGTTACCATTTTGTTTAAAAAATTATTATTTTTTTAAAATATTTTTAGTTTATTTACCAAAAAATCTAATTTAAGTTTCAAAACAATAATCAAGAAATACTAGATTATAAAACATTGGACTTTTTTTCAAACTCTGCAAAAAAATTTATTTTCTAAGCAAAATTGGATTTAGAGAAAAATGCAAAATTTTCTATTGTTTTACGTTTTTTCATACTTGTTGTATTATATTTTTTTAAAATTTAGTATATCATTGAAATACGTTTAAAAAACTTGTTTAGAAAGAAATGATGTGGACTATAGATGAATTCTATTAGGGTGAAAATAACTAAGTGGTAAACTAACCACTCGTTTTTTAAGAAAATATCACGTGGAAAGAAACATCTGACGCAACTTAATAATAATGGGTTAATAATCTCTAAAAACTTTTATTATTATTTTTACTTTCTCTTGTTCATTGGTTATTTCTCCCTGATGGCGAGCGGTTACGCCCTTAAATTCAGCCTTAAGGATTTTAACTTTAGTCCTAAGTGGAAATATTTGGATAATAAGGAAATAAGCATCTGATTGTTGTAGTAGCTCACTAACTAAAATTAAACCATATGATAATGATTTGTGTATACCGTAGTATCGTAAAAAGTAATGATTTTCGATTATTTTTAGTAAAAGTATTCGAAAAATTTGAATTTTAATAAAGTAAGAGTAAAACTGATTTGTGATTTTTTTAATTTCAGTAAATTAAAAGTAAAAGTAACGGTCAAAACTTTATATAAATACAGTAAAAATAATTATAAGACCAATTTTTAAAGTAAAAACAAGAGTAAAAGTAAAATAGAAGTAATTTTGAAACGCCCGTTTTTGGAGCTCCAGAGCTTCGTCCCGAAGTTTTTGCTAATTTTATGTATAAGTTTTTATTTTAATAAGTTTTTTGGTTCGAATAACTGCTGTTTAGCTTGCTACGACTTAAAATTTTTTTTTCTGCCACTCCTTTTCCAACAAGCCCATAGAAAATCGAGAAGTTTAAATTATTTAAATTTCACTATAAAGTACTTGCAGAAAAAAATCCGAGTAAGAGTAGAAGTAAATGTAATCGTCTGTTTGTAAGTCAGTAGGAGTAAAAGTAAAAGTAACCGAGATTAGCATCATATATTTTTGACACTAGTATTTACGCTAAACTAATAGCATAACAGAGCTTTAGTTTTTTTATAGTCTGACGCAATAACAATAGAAAAAAGTACTCCTAACAATCTTTGACAAGCACCACTTTCTAAGTTTTAAGGTTATATTTTTATGTATAAAAAACAACTATATAAATTAAAAAAATGGCGATTTTGCGCGTGTCAAAGATTGCTGTGGGTATAATTTTTTTATTGTTATTGCATCAGAATTTAGGAAAATTACAACTTTTTTTGTAATTAGTTTAACGTAAATACAAACAATTTTAATAACAGTAGAATAATATTTCTAACAATCTTGGACAAGCACCACTTTCTAAATTTGAAGGTTATATTTTTATGTGTAAAAAAACAACTATATAAATTTAAAAAAGTGGCGATTACGCGCGTGTCAAAGATTGCTGTGGTATAATTTTTTTATTGTTATTGCTTTAGAATTTAGGAAAATTACAACTTTTTTGTGTAATTAGTTTACTGTATACACTAACAATTTTAATAACGGTAGAATAATATATTTATTGAGTTAACAACTGCACAAACCCAGATACTTATTTCCTATCATCCAAATATGTCTACCTCATACTTCATACGACTTTTTTTATGACATATCACCTCTTTTTCCTGCTCTATTGTTTGTAAAGCATGTTTTTCTTAAAATATAATTCTTTATTTTGGAGAGTAAAGTTTTTTGTTAAAATATTTTTGGTGGTACAGGGGATAATGACCCTCTAAAAATTCGTTTTATGAATAATCTGTACCTAAAACATTGCTCATTGGCTAAAAAAACAAATTTTAAAATAATTCACTCACTCAACTTTCTACTTTTCTTCTACTTAAGATTAATGCTGTATTTGTTAGGAATGCCCTTTAATCCATTTTTGTTTTTTAACAAATAAACACACAAATTATAATTTAGTAATTGACTTTTTACATTTATTTTCTTCTATTAAAAAATTTAAGATATATTGGGAATTAATACACAATGATGATTTTGACACAATGACAAATATAATTTTAAAAGCCTTGCAACTGTTCTTTTTAAATCGTATAAAAATGATAAATTTTTCTAGCTATGTTTAAGGTTAAGGTGATGAAAACAAAAGGTGTTCGAACTTTGTTTTGAAAACAATTTTTTTTTTGTCTTTGTGACGAATTACTTGTAGGAAAAAGATGTCGCGATAGGTTTATTAGATCATTTTTAATAAAAGAGAGTAATATGATACATAATAGACTGTTTTCTGCTCACATGATAATTTTTTGGTGCTAAATGTCTCGCTAAAATCTGGATTAAGTTTACTCCACACACTTGCCTACACTTTGTGCTTTTGGTAAAAAAAAATCGCAGGTCTTTTGTACGACAAACGCAATATATCGACAAATACTACACAAATCTTAACATTCAAGGTATCAAATAAAAATAGAATGTCTTCGCTTTCTTTAAATGTATCATTTGTAGTAACTTATTTTTTTATATTCATTGAGCAATTTTTTTAATACAAATTCACTGAAAAAAATTTTTTTAGAGTTTCATATTTCTTAAAAAGTTTAAGATATTTTGACAGAAAAAATTTTGTGGACTATTGAGGGCAGGAATATGATTTTCACAAAAAATCAGCAAAATCGAACACAAAAACATTTGACTCAGTGTCAGTACTCTCAGTAACATCTTCTTTTCTTTATTAATTAATTTTCATGTATTCTTGCAGATACAGTTTTAATATTAATATTATTTAATTGAACACCCGACTTAATTTTATTATTGTTTTTATGCCTAAATCTTACGCCACCATTGCGTTTACACCTAATTTAATACAATAATCCATTTGAGTAGATTCCATCCTGTTTAATATAACTGAAAATTTTTTAATGATGTTGTGTTAAAAATATTTATAAATATCATTAGGCGTGACCTATATTGTGACAAAATTTTAAGTATGCTATTAAAGGTGCGGTATACTAAATCATGGCGCATTTTTTTTGCTTGGATTTTGGTATCAATAGATGCGTCAGATTTCACTAAGTAAAAAATTGTATTACAAAAAAAAAATAATTTTCAGCGGTTGTCGAGATATTAGCAAAAATATCGCTTGGTTATTTCAAATATTGTTTTGTTTTTTACCAAACACCAGCCACGGTGTGTTTTGTTTGTTTACGTTGGACTTTGCAAACGCATTCTTTCTCGTAAAAATTCAGATGTATTTAAGATATTTTATATGCAAATTTTGCTATGAAAAGATGCAAAATTTTTAATTATACTCATTTCTGTGTCTTTTTATTTATTATATTGCAGTTTTATTTTAAATAAACCATTTGATGTGTTTTGAGTTCAGTTCAATATTGGCAGAGGTTTTTTAATCTCTCTTCGGGCGTACATACTTACTGTTGTTTGGCTGACTGAGCGGCAAAAAAATCGATGGAATAATGAGGCGATAATATCTAGACAACCGCTGAAATATAATTTTTTTGTAATACAATGTTTTACTCAGTAAAACCTGACGCATCGATTGATACCAAAAACCAAGCGAAAAAAATACACCATGATTTAGTATACCGCACCTTTAATGATATTGACATTAATTTTTTTATGTGTACGTTTTTTTTCGTAATTTTTTAGAAACAAAGAAGGTAATTTTACACAGAAATAAGGATTAATTTTTGAAATTACGTGGATCCTTATCTGAGGATATAATACCATAATAACCTATAATTTTAGCATTTTATTGCAGTATTTAAAGTTTTAATCCGAAAATCTTCTTGTTTAAGCAAGTTTTGTTTGTTTTCTTAACTAAAATCAGGACGATGCTCGAGGACACATATCTAAAATATCGTGAAAATTGCTATTAAAATGCTTATAACAAGAAAACTATCTTTAGTTTTACCTTTAACGTCTCTTCTGTGTTCGTTAAAGCGCTGACAAAGGCTATTTTGATTCTCACCTATAAATTTTAGTCCGCATCTAGTACAAGAATTGGCATAAATTATATTTTTAACTTCGCAATTTAGTACACTATTTGTGTTTAGTAGAAATTTTCGTTTGGTGCAAAATGCAGTCAAAAATATTCGCTATTAATATGCGAACATGTCAAGCATTTATGGTTGAATTATATCTGGCTGACGCTGAAAATAAGAATGCAGACATGAGGGGACCAATTAAAATTGTGCGGTAATGACGTTTTTTTAAAACAAATAAGAACGCAGATTTTTTTTAATTCCACCTTTTCACAAAATATGCAAAAAATAACCAACTTTAGCTCCTAAAAAATTTGCATTTAGGTTCCAAATTAATAAATTTGATAAATAATTATTAAAACACAGTTTCTAATCTTTGTTATTAATTCGCTTTAGTAAAAATTTTTGAATGTTTTTGTTGTTAAATAGTCGATTCAATACTGCAAATATCGCGGTCAGCTAGATTTTATTTGCCTATAGCTTTATTA
>JASAMX010025068.1:0-39447 GCA_030248175.1 Microlaimidae sp. YZB2_3
ATAAATATTTAAAAAGGTTACAAATTTATCCTTAGGCATTATTCTTGGTACTATAGTACATATAACTCAATTTTTTCCCGTTTGCAAACTTTTATAGCTATTAGAAAGACTTTAAATAATTATGCCAAACCCTTAAGAAACACAAGTTTTGACAACACGTGTTTTTGGTTGAATTTTTTTTTTTGGTGTGAAAAAATATTTCAATATAAAATGGCTTTTGTTACAGCTAGCCAACTTTAAAGAAAGCCTGGTAAAAATTTTATTCCACTCTATTAAGTTTTTTTAATATTTTTAACCTAAAAATAACAACAAAAAAACGAAATCCGCCATAATTTTGGCCACCTTTTAGGTTTAAAAAAAAAACAAAAACAAAAGCCAAAAACACAAAAAACCGATTACAAAATCCAAAATTATCAACTTTAAGGGTGAACAAGACGTTAAAAAGTTAAGGAGTGGTATAATTTCACACCAACCCTTGCCTACCTTTGATGTTTTATATCTGACTGCATTCCTCCGCCAAGAAAATAACCTGAGTTTTTTTTTACTAAATTTCAATAATCTTTAAGAAATTTCTATATAGGTTTATTATTAATAGTTCAAACCTAGTTAATTGGGAGTTGGATTACTCCAGTCTGCACAGGTCTTTACTACGTAATTCTTATGAATGTATTTCTCCGCCAAAGGAAATAACCTGACATTTTTACTGTATTTTAATTTACTTTCACAACTTTTTGAGGCATTGGTACTCTATATCGTGGTAAGTGGTGGGTTGGGTGGGTAAACCCCATTGACATTGATATTTACCATATTTACTATATGACTGCATTCCTCCGCCAAGAAAATAACCTAACATTTTAATGTGTTTCTATATTATTTTTAAGAAATTCCTTCCGGTCTATTCATAATTTATATAGTAGTGATGGCTGGTTCCTTCCTCCCCAAACCGAAAAAAACCTCGGGGCGCGGGCCGGCGCGCGCCCCTATAATATTTTCAAGGAAAATTCCAAAAAGAAAAAGAAAAACTCCAAGGGGGCGCGCGAGCCGACAATTCATTCCAATATTCGCCGTGTCGTAATTCATAATTTAATATAACCTAGTAGATTATGTGTTATGTAACCCACCTGTACAATTGATGGTGTAAATTTTGTTAAACAGGTAGTTTTACGTGAATTTTAAGGTGGCCGAAATTAACGGAATCTTAAAATTCGCGTTTAGTTAAACGCATTACAAATTGAATTTAAAAGAAAAAATCAAAACATGAAAATTAACAAATTTGAGCCTTAAATAAAAGTTATTTTAAAGCTTTTTTTGTGGTTTTCTGTAAAACGTAAGGATAATTTCCAATAATATTTTCTGAAAAAAAAAACGTTTTTTGATATAAATAAATAAAATAAGTAAAAAAAATTAAAATTGCTACTTTTACAAATAGAATGAATTTTTTTAAATTAGGTGATAACGAATAATTCTTGTCATTTTTATTTTGGTTGTTTGTTCTTTTTTTTATCCAAATAAAAAAAGAAATGCACATAATCATTTTTATTAATTTAAAATAAATAAACTAAAAAAAATAAATAATAACACTACTTACTAAACACCATTATAGCTGATTTCCTACATTCCCGATTTTTTAAATATTTTGTTTAAGAGTGGGCGGTAAAAATCTTAAACTGTGTTAACAAGTGAATTATTGAAATAAAAAACGAATTTTCAACAGGTGGACTGAAGTAATAAACCAAAAAAATATTTTATGCCAGTTTTACAGATTTTTTTGGTCACAGAGCGGCAAATTTCACGGGCCGGGTGAGGTAGGGCCGGGCCGACCAAATCAAGAATGCATAAAAGTACTCTTATGCATTCTTGCCCAAATGCTAGAACCGGTTTTAACTTTTAATCCAAATGCAAATTTAATCCTGTTGTATGCAAATTAATCCTTATGTGACTTTGATCCATTGTTAAACTGCGTTATATATTCAAAAGTTAAAACACTGTGGAATATTTTTATATATATCACAACACCTTTTTGTATTTTGTGTTAAAATTAGAAGAACATGAATTTTGGAATTTTTAGTACATTGATTAATGGATTTTGCAAACGCTTTTGCAAAAATCACGTCCTTTTATTACAAAATAGAAAAGAATGTATAAATTTAAAAGCAAATAGTTGGCTTAACTCTTTAAAATTTTTTCGTGCAAATACCACTACAAATCCGAAGAAGGGATTCCGCATCAGTGCTGCACTGTGTTAAACACCGCGTCTCGACAAGAAGCGAAATTAACACTGAGCAAGAATCCCTTCTGCGGATTTGGAGCGGAAACAATCCCAACGGATTAAGTTGCGTTATTTTTTTTTAACTTTTTAGCACTCAGGGGATCCACTGATATTTTATAAATTTTTTAAAATTATTTGTTTATTTATTTTATTTATTTTTATTTTATATTTATTAAATCACAATAATCCTTATATCACCAAATATCGTGCTGCCGCATTTCAGTTTTAAACTGAAGGAAGCTCCGGAACTCTGCGCTTTATAGGAACAATCTAAAGTTTATTAAACTTCAAATATGATTAATGTTATTCTAATTGAGTTTTTAAAAAGTTTTTTTAAAATAAAATTAATTTACAAAAATTTTTTTTAATTTATCAGATTACTCATTAAATAATCGAAAAAAAATTAAGACGGCGGAGCTCCAGACGTCTGTGGATTGATCCGGAGCTCCGAAGACTATTATCCGTGGAATATCTGTGGGGTAACAAAACAAACAACAACTAAACTCTTATGTTTTTTTTAATATTGTTTTTAGTTTATTGTCTTAATTTTATATTAAAAAGTTTTTTTAATTATTAGATTTTTATTTATTACACAGCAGTTTTCAAGTTTTAACACATATTTTTACTTTTATTTTTAATTTAAAAAATATTTTGTGGATCATTTGTATAGTTTACAAAAATCATCATTAATTTCATGACATGATATTACAATTTCTTGTTATAACAATTTTTGCGTGTATTAAAAAACAAAATTTTTCAGTTGTCTTTTTTCAAGTTCTAACACATATTTTTACTTTTATTTTTAATTTAAAAAATATTTTGTAGATCATTTGTATAGTTTACAAAAATTATCATTAATTTCATGACATGATATTACAATTTCTTGTTATAACAATTTTTGCGTGTATTAAAAAACAAAATTTTTCAGTTGTCATTCTATATTT
Source organism: Microlaimidae sp. YZB2_3 (assembly GCA_030248175.1). NCBI lineage: Eukaryota > Metazoa > Nematoda > Chromadorea > Desmodorida > Microlaimidae > Microlaimidae sp. YZB2_3. Next base: position 3,214 of record JASAMX010025068.1, read on the forward strand.
AACAATTTTACCAAATACTTCAAATACTATATAATTAAAAAATAAAACCCGACTTTAATTTATTAAACAAGTTTTTGACATATAATTTTCTATTTAATCGGTGGAAGACTTTGAAACAACGAATTATCGTTATTGATAACTATTTTTAATCGTAAAAATGGTGTTGTTTAAAATTCGTAGCATATTCTATCTAAAAATTTAATTATGAAATTAATCCATGAATCTCGCGTATTAAGATAATTCCACATAATTTGCATACGGTGTCTTGTTTTTAGCATAAACATAATTATTGTCGCACGCGGCTGATTGGAATAGTTCTGCTCCGTATAATATTTAGTTCAGTAATAGTTTATTCACTAGTGTTTGCGCGGTTTTCCAACAACAAAATTAAAGGTGACTTCGCAGTTGCAAACACACTTTCCAGACCTGAATTCGTCGTTATTACGGCAAAATAAGCCACAATTCATATAATATATATGCGTCTGTGACTCATTTTAAATTTGGAACAGCACCAAATTAACTAGAGAATGGGTCACAGTCCAATGTATTTTATAATAGATGTGGCTTATTTTGTTGTAGTAACGACGAATTCCCTTCCCGCTTACAGTCAATCCAAGTTACTTACAATCGATTACAGTTTTAATTTAGCGAGCATAGCACTTGAATTTTGACATATTTGGTGCGAAAAAGAGCTGTATATATTAAAAAATAAACATTCTATTAATTTTAATAACAAATAAAATTGAATAGCCACAAAAAAGACCCACTACAATAATTTGCTAATTTATTGTTTATCTTTGATGCAATAGCCTTTCCATATACTTTTTTATATAAGTGCTTTCCACACGTGAAACAGAATAAATTTATTAACCAAGAACTCGCATGTTTAAACTTCATTTTTTTATATTGTTTCATTCTTATCATGTACTGTTAAACTCGCCTTTTGGGATTGTTATCACGGCTTAGACGAGGAGTGTGTATCGCGTGTGTAGTTGGAAACTTTCCAACTACATCCCAATCCCAAAACCAAACAAAAACATCAACAACAGCCAATCATTCAGGCCCATCTCACTCATATCCGCACTCGCAAAAACTTGCGAAAAAATCATACATCCATACATCACAAGCAACATTCCAAACACTACACACCAACACGGCTTCAAAAAACAATACTCCACTTACACAGCATTACAAACACTTTACACTCACATAGCAGCAGGTTTTAACAAACCAAAACCACCACACCGCACAGTTGTCGTAGCTCTGGACATGTCCAAAGCTTTCGACACTGTCAATCACCACACACTCATACACAAACTCGCACAAACACAAGTACCAACAACAATCACAAAATTCATAAACAACTACATCAAAGGCCGCAAAGCATACACCACATACAACAACCACAAATCAAAACAAAAACTCATTAAAACAGGAGTCCCACAAGGATCCTGTCTATCACCCACATTATTCAACATCTACACCGCAGACATACCAACACCACCACCAAACGTACACATCATAACATATGCAGACGACATCACAATATATGCATCACACCCAAACCACCACATAGCTCAACAACAAATACAACCATACCTACACGCAATACAAGCATGGACAGACAACAACCAACTAACATTAATTGCAAGCAAAACAACATCCACACTATTCACACCAGACCCTGCAGAGTACAACACACAATTATCACTACAAATAAACAACACAACACTCATTACAACCAAAAACCCAAAAATCTTGGGGCTCACATTCGACCCCAAGCTTACATTCAACACACACATCGCAAACACACACAGCAAAGCACGCAAAACACTCAAAATCATAAACGCACTCACAGCAACAACGTGGCGTAAACCAAAAGAAACACTCATACACACAAGCCAATCACTCGACCAATAATCGAGTATGCCAGCACAGTCTGGGGCCCCACTACATCACACACACAAATCAACAAACTACAAACAATACAAAACACAGCTCTCAGGGTCGCAACAGGGCACACCACAGACACAAACACACACATTATACACACAGAGGCTAAAGTCCTCCCAATAGCAACACACATCCAACTCCACGCAAAACAAGCAAAATTGGCGGCCATGTACACAAACAATCCACTCAACCATTTAACACAACAACCTGCACCCAGCAGGCTAAAAAAGCAAACAATATTTCACAACAACAACTACACAACAAACATTCCTACAGACATACACAAGAAAACTTACAAAGCATTAAAACAACAAATCCACACAAACACAGTCACAAACCACTTAAATAACACTCCAATAAACCCAATACTTCAAACAAAAGCACCAGCAATAAGCAACGAGGAAGAAAATCTTCCTCGCGGGGTCAGGAGAACCCTCGCCCAACTCAGGGCAGGGAAATCTCCTTTCCTCTACTCCAACCTACACAAAATCAATCCAACACAACACACATCACCAAACTGCCCGGTATGCAAAACACAAACACACACAACACAACACCTTTTTACATGCACACACATTAATACGACACTGGGACCAGAGGACCTTTGGGCAAACCCCGTAGCGGTTGCCGAGCTCCTCCGGGAGTGGGAAGAGGGGGTGAGCAAGGCGAGAGGCGTGCCGGACGGATCTACCCAGGGTTGATGGAAACCCTGGAAACTGGCAAACTTCATCAGTGTGTATCGCGTTTCACCAAAAAAAAAATATTCCGCTTAGCGGCCGCGCCGCGCTGCAGTGTAAATTGAGCGGCACTGGCTTACTTATCAACGTTTAAAAACACGCCATTTTTTGGATCAAAAAATCGTTTAGGATTTAAACCAAAATACAAAAACATGCATAGATAAATCATAACGCTCGCGGTAAATTTCTCATTAATCTTACTTATTTTTTTATTATTAGTCGATGCACTTTAAAAGAATTAAACTTCCGATTAATTTAATCATACTTTAACAGTTTAAACAAAGATTTTAAAGCTTTACATTAACACAAAAATTTTTACTGATTAATTTTAGCTAAAATATGAATAGTTTAGATTTTAGAAATTTTTTTGTTTATTTAGCACTCTAATTTTTAGCAATTTGGTATCATAATATGTTTTAAAAGTAAAAAAAATTATGCCGAGAAAAAATATAAAAAAAACAATTGTAAAAATTTTAATATAAAAAATTATTATTTGCAGTATAGCTAAGGAATAATTTTAAAAAAATTGTTTAGTCCAGAGGCAACTTTTTTTAGGCTTGACTTTTTGAAATAAAAAAAATCGCAATTGATGATGATAAAATTTTGTGCCAAAAACTGGACATTAGAAAATCAGAAAAAATATATATTTTTTAAAAAAGGGGTCCTAAAACTTAATATGTTTTTGCTTTGTACTACCTAGCTATATTTTTAGAAATAATTCGTTAACCCTTGAAAATATATTTTTACTGTAATGCAAATGTTTTTTCAATGTAACAAGATGCATCGGTTGGTACTAGGGGGGGGGGAAATCTCCGCGGGATAGTGAAAATTAGTGCCGGTGTCGTAGAATAGATCTTCCCCCATTACAGATCTTCCCCCCCGGAAGATTTATTCTGGTTCACGCCAGAACAGATCTTCCCCCCTCAGAATATTTATTCCCCCCTGTGTTAAAACATACAGCAAAAATTTGCATAAAATTCTTAAAAGAGAGGGGAAGATTTATTCTGGTGTTCACTCTAGAATAAATCTTCCCCCTTGTTATAAATCATGTAACAAATATTTGAATATTAAAAACAACATCCTTTTTTTGTTTTTTTCGTCATTTCGTTTTTTTTTTCTTTTAATAAAAAAAATTCATAAAAAATACTCGAGGTTTCAGATCAAAGAATTGGTAATAAACACAAAAAAAAAATTTTATTCTAATCAAACATTTGAGATGTCCGAAATATTTTTAAAAAACTTGCTGTTTTTAAATTAACACCTTTTGAATGTTTTACTTAAAATTAGGATTTCGATCCTATAAAGCTAAAATGTGAACCCTAAGCAAGCCTAAGCAGAAAACTTAAATTCAAAATATTAACCGTTTAAAATATTAAGCAACATATTATGAAAAAAGTTAGAACTCGTAGGAAAGTTTGGCGGCGCCAGAAAAAATACATTCTGCATATCTTCGGAAAATATCACTTCCTGATTAAAGACAAAAAACTTTTTTCCTAAGCCTAAGCAAAACCTAAAAATCAACCTAAACAACCAAAAAATAACAACTTTAAACCTGTTTAATGTTGAATTAACTGCTGAACATGAAGAAGATTTTTTTTGTTTTCGTATTGACTTTTAAATAAAAAAACTAAAAACTTATGGATACTCATAATCTAATTTTTATTTCTTCTTATTTCAGTTTTTGTCTGTATATTATATTTTATAAAAAGCAAAAACTGAAAGGTAAATAATGAATCAAATACTGATCGAAAAGAAATTAAACTCGTTTCATTTTTTCATGTCTTTTTTTATTATACTTTGTCTTAAAAATTGATAAACTTAAAAAAAAGCCTTTTCACAATATTAATTTACTTAAAAAAATGTTCAGTTTATTTAATTATGGCATATTTTTTTACATACTCAAACAAACAAACTAATGCAAACGTATTTTTTATCTCAGAAAACCAACTAAATAATACTTAATTATTAATATCAATACTCAACTGTTTTTTGAATTAACAACAATTAATGCTAAAGTTGATTTATATAGAAATACAAAAAACAAACTATTTTTTTTTCTAAATGTAACATTTTAACCTTCTGTGTTAAAAATTATGTTTTTAAAATTGCCCTAACAAATTCTCGCGTATCATTTTTGAAATTTATGCAAATTTTTGAGGGGGGAAGATTTATTCTGGTGTTTGAAACAGAATAGATCTTCCGGGGGGAATAACTATTCTGAGGGGGGAAGATCTATTCTGGCGTAAATCAGAATAAATCTTCCGGGGGGAAGATCTATTTTAGAGCGCACCAGAATAAATCTTCCGGGGGGAAGATCTATTCTAGAGCGCACTAGAATAAGTCTTCCGGGGGGAAGAAAAATAGGGGGGAAGATCTATTCTGCGACACCGGCCCGTAGTTTTAGCCTCGATTTTAAATACCTTAATCACTACAGATCTTTACAGGAAATAACTCAAAATGACCGTCAAGCAAATCCTAATAAAAAAAAGCGTTTTAAATTTTAAAATTTTTTTGGAATTTATTTCTTATTTTAGGTCCTTTAAGGGTCGGTTAACCGAAAATTTAAAAGATAGAAAATTGCGCAAAATTATTAAACTTTTGGATCCAAAAAACATTTTGAGCTTCCTAATATATAATTTGGGTTATATTGCATTAACTTCAAAAAAAATTTTGTCCATTATCAGGTCTGAATGAGTAGTAATGATACCACCACCAATGATAATTTTGCTCAATAATATCACCACCAATGATAATACCACCAATGATAATTTTGAAAAAAATACAAATTTACTTTAAAAAAACAGATACGTATTTTGTTAGAAAATTTAGTGGGGGTCGTTTTAAAAATTTTGGTCGAAAAATTAATTTTTCCAATTTCGGCCATTTTTCAAAAACGCACAAAATTGTGTGTCTTACGCGAACGTTTATAACTTTTGTTCCAAAGCATCTACAAAAAAACTAAAAACGTGATTTTAAAGACGCAAAGTCGGGCTTTTACACGATATATTTCATGTTATTTGAAAATGTTTTATAAATTTTTGAGAGAATTTTACTTTTTAGCGTAATTTTGAACTCATTTTTGAACGTACGTTTTTTTTTAATTTGCGAACCCAAAAATTTTTTTAAAAAAAACAATACGCTTTCGACATACCAGAGTCATACCAAACATTATGAAAAAACTTCGATTTTTAAAACTTTTATATCCAAAATTGAACCCAAGATGTATATTAAAAAATTTTAAACAACTAATGTTAACAAATATAATAATATATTGACGCATCGTAGTTAAAGCGCTCATCATGTAAGTATATCCGCCCCAGCACGTTTTATGTAATTAACCGTGATGTGCGGTTTTTTAAATTACCGCCTACCATATTTACTGATAATGACAAGATGAGCGGTTTAACTACGATGTGTTTATAAATTTTAAGTTTTTTTAATTAATTTAAATAAATTTTTAGTAAAATTCATGAGGTATTTCGCAAATTGAGGAAAGTAAAACAAGCATTTTAGCATGTTTTTGAGAAAACGGTGATTTTTAGGTTAATAAATACGGTATTTTTTTGCACGGAAACCATTTTGTTTGTATCAAGTAAAAAATTTTAGTGAAGTTAGGACTTATATCTCTAACATATTTAAGTTTCAAAGCAATCCAGCAATTTTAAAAAAAAATAGCCCCTAGGTAAAAAAAACTGCTTTTTTACGGGTCTTGGGTTGAATTTTAGATATAAAAGTTTTAAAAAACCAAGTTTTTTTTATAACGTTTGGTGTAACTCTGGTATGTCGAAAGCGATTTGCTTTTTTTAAATTTTGGGTTCACAAATTGAAAAAACGTCCGTTGGAAAATTTGTTCAAAATTACGCTAAAAAGTAAAATTCTGTCAAAAATTTATAAAACATTTTTAAGTAACATAAAATAATATATCATGTAAAAGCCCGTTTAGTCGTCTTTAAAAATGACGTTTTTAGTTTTTTTGTAGATGCTTTGGAAAAAAAGTTATAAACGCTCGCGTAAGACACCCAACTTTGTGCGTTTTTGAAAAAATGGCCGAAATCGGAAAAATTAATTTTTCGACCAAAATTTTTTAAACGACCCCCACTAAATTTTCTAACGAAGAAACTTATTTGTTTTTTTAAAGTAATTTTTTTTAAATTATCAGATGTTTTTGAATTTTTTGCAAATTTTTAAAATCTGGCAAATTTTTTGAAAATTCTAGCAATTTTCAAAGTGTCATTAAAAATCTTAAAAAAATTTTTTTTTTAAAGTGAGCGTATAAAATAGGAAATTTTCTCTTTTATCAGATGATATATAGTTTATTAGTTTCCGATAAGTATGAGGCTCACAATACATTATGAAGCTAAGTCCTATTTTTTTAAAATTTCGATTTTGAGCTATTTCTGTTAAAGATCGGTTAAGATTAAAGTATTGAAAATCCAGGCTAAAACTACGGGTCGGCACATATTTTCACTATCCCGCGGAGATTGCCCCCCTTGGTTGGTACTAAGTAAAAGCATTGTTTTTGTAAGGTGATTATTATAACTTAACATTTGTGTTGATTTCTGAATCTTTTATTAATGTTTTAGAAAATTTTACAGCGATACCAAAATTTTCAAATGTTTGCTGTAAAAGCTTAAGTTTAAAAATACTATTGCTGTAAGTATTGAAAAATGATAAAATTTGGTTTTATGGTGATATTTCTTTTGTTTTTGCACATAATTTCTGTGTCTTCATTGAATCCTTTATATTCCAATGGACAAGAAGAATGCCCTGCTGGTAATTTATGTTTTCTATTACTTTTTATTATTTATCCCTTTCATTACTTAATAAATTTTTTCTTTCAATAAAGTTCTATAATAATTTTTGACTTAAAAACAAACCCTAAGAATACAAAACTACAGTAAAAACACAAGGAGAACCACTGCAAACATTTTGTTAAACACATAATAATAGTTTTAATTAAAAAATAAAAATTACGATTCTAGATATACAAATAGACTGCCAAATGACTTTTTTTGTCTGAAGACTACTAAAAAAACTAGGTTTAAGATAAGTTTACTAAATAAACATCGCTTACATTATTTATCCGGTGCCCTCATATATAAAGATTACCAATCAGCGGTAAAAAACGTCAGCATCCCAGTACCGAATCCTTTGATGACAACCTATTAAGGTTTCCTACTTATGCTTTTGAATTTAATTTTTATATTTATAGTCTTGTTTGCGTCCAGTTTGATTGCTAAAAAACTATAAAAAATATGCGGTTAAAATTTTTAAAATACCAAATAAAGTTTTAGCATACTAACATAAAAATGTCGTTGAATTTTCTCTGAAATCAAACAATGCTCCAGGTTCAAAGTTATGACAAGATGGTTTTTTGTGTAGTATTCAATAGAAAGATTTATCTTGTTTAAAAGTTAATTACTAAAGAAGCTTTTTAATTTCTATCGATAATTTTTTTATAGTGTGTGTTTTCTCCGCGGGGATGGGATATCTCTCTAAAGTATGAACAGTAGCTAAATGTCCATAATTTACGGTTGCATGGCTTAAGGTTTTGGACAGTTTTTATTGCAGAGCGTTCAGTAGTAAACCAATTGCAATAAAGAGAAAAAATTACCCATTTTATTTACACACAATTTATTTTTGAATTATTATACTTATAGAGTATTATAATAATTGAAGATATTCAAATGACGAAAATTTGAGTAATTGACAAAAAGCAGGCAACAAATTCTGTTTAAAATAATGATATTTTTTGAATTTATGTTAAATAAATTTTTAAAATTATAAAAAAATAAAAAAAAACATTATTAAAATTAAACAAAAATTGTGGCCAAATATGTTTTATGTGAGAATCGATCTCGGGACCTTTCAAAATTTTGACGACGCGCTAACCGACTATGCCACTGCAACCATGGGATATTAAGCTCTAAAAGCGATTTATAAACAAACCCTCTGAAATAAATCGATAAAACGCACGACGCACGACAGAACTATTTATGCGTTAAAAAATACAAAAAGATATTATAGCCTTCCAAAAATTATAAATTTCAATAGTAATATACCATCGGGGCTTTGAATTTACCAAATTAAATTAAATCGAAGTTTCACCGAAATTTTGAAAAAAATAACCCCCATTTTTCACGGAAAATTGCATATAAAACCATAAATACAAAAATATTTCCATAAATTGTTACGTACGTGAAAAAGGGTAACAATTCCTCTTTATTGGAAGTATTTTCCCTAATAAATAATCAATAGTGCATATTTCTAAGGGTTTTAAAAAAAATTCGTTGCAATCTGATTTTTAATATCAATTATTTCAACTATTGCCAATAATATAATAAATGTGCACTTTATAATCGTGGTATTTTCGCCTTTTTTACACTCAAATTAATTTTTTATGGAAATATTTCTGTATTTCACGAGATCTCGTATGACAAAAATCGCGATTTTCTATACTTAAGAAAACTGTCCGGAGAGACCTTAAACAAGTATAAAAATGCTAAATCTCGTTTAAAACAACTGCGAAAAATAGACTATAAAATGATAAACGTAACAAGTTTAATAAAAAGTAATTTTAATTTGTTTTATTTCACCAAAACGAGTTTAGTGTTGTTGTTTACGAGTAAAATAATATAAATTTATTTTAAATTCCACTGTGCCTAAATGGCGCAGTGGATAGAGCTTTTGTATTTCAATAAGAAGATCGCGAGTTTGAATCCTGCGGGGTTGCTGTTTTGTTTTTTTTTTAATTTTTAGCAGAAAAACTTCCGGTTTCTTTTAATTTTTAAATAAAATTTGAACTTAATAATAATAATTGTCGGGACGGTGCTTTATCAGAAAGTTTATTTACTGATAAAAATATAATGTAAATAAGAACAAATATGCCATGGTTTGCACTGAATTTTAATATTGCTTTTTTGCTTTCTGTTTGAATATATTCAACATATGATGACAATATAATAAAGTTTACAGCTAAATTTAGTTGTTTTTTAATCTCAAACAAGTTTACTTTTGAAGTGATTAAAATCACAAATGATTAAGTAAAATTAAACTTCGAAATAATTAGTTTTTTTTTATTTATCTTGAAATAAATTTACTGGCGTAAATAGAATGTGTTGCGTCAATATTTAAATACTGTTGAACTTTGAGAATTATATTCTGTTTTTTAGTCGTTTTTAATAAGATTTTTTTGTTTTTAACACAGTTTTTGTTTGTTTTTTTAACACAGTTTTAGCTGTGCAAGCAAGTTATTAAAATTTAGTTTGTATTGATATTTAAACAAGTCACCTCCCCGCGAAAAAAACACACGCTATTAAGAAATAGCGGATATACGATAAAATTATAGAAAAAAAAATCATGGCATACAAATCGAAAACTATTCGCTATACAAAAAACTATACAAATAGAAAACTACATAGATTTTAAGCTGTGTACTATATAGGATTTAAACCATTTAAAAAATTTTAGGTTTTGTTGTTTTTGTTTTTGTAAACAATTGTGAACAATTTTTGATTAAGGAGTTGCAAATTTACTGTAGCATTGAAAAAACATCTAGTCTGCATAAATTAAAAAAAAACATAAATAATTGCGAATAATATCTAAAAAACCATAAAATCGAAAATGTTTTAAAGATTAAGGCATAATAATAAAAAACTTTAAATCATCAATACACTGCGCATATCTAGAAACAACACTAATAACTTTTTTATTTCGAAATTTCGAAACAAACAAACATGCCCGTCTTGTTTAATGCATACAAAATGTACATTTAGTCTCCTCTGGAGTTTGAAGCCTATAGTCCCCTTAACTACAAAAACAAATTAATTGTGTTGAGCACAAATTACACAAAAATATTATTACAAGCTAAAAAAACATAATACAAGGTATAACTACTGCCTCAAAAATTTATATTAGTGATACAACACAATCCAAATTATAATATATCAAAACATTGTCACACTATTCGCGTCTTAGATATGAATCATATTTGTTGATTTTCCTAAAAAAATCTATTTTTCCTATATATTTTCTAAAAATGTTTAAAAAAATAGACAAATTAGACATGTGTCTTATAAAACTTTTTTAAGACATTTATGTTAGAAACCTGCAACAAATATTGAAAGAAAAAAATTTGGTAATGATTTAAAAATAAAATAACAGTGGATTTCGAAGGTTTACACTTTTAACCATATCTCATCAACGTTCTCTTTGTCTGAATAACTTGTTGCAGCAGTGCGGTGTTAAGCAATGCGCCGAAATAGTGCAACCTTGTTTACACAACTAACAGTTAACACAACTGACTAATCGATAACAGAAAAGCTGCAAAGCAAAAACCAATACTACATTAAATATTTTTGATTTTGCAAACATTTTTAAATAAACATTGTTTTAGGAGAAGGTGTAATAAAGCTGTTTAAATCATCACAGCGAGGTGTTCTTGGCAAAGATTACAATATTGGCATAGAGTGCGGACCAGTGGAGGAGCCTCATTGTCCAGTGGTTTAATATTTTTTTTGACATTTTAAATAAAAATTGTAAAACGCAAAAAAACAAAAGCTATAGTAAGTTCAATAAGCTATTTTCCTAAAGAAGCGGTACAGAGTCAAACTTTTTGTCTTCGATTTTGATGATTTTTTGTCAAGACTTTACCCCTGCTCCAATAGCGTACAAAAATTTTTTATTCATTTATTCATCCAAATATCTTCAGCGGTTAGTGAATTATGACTTCCCAACAATGGCGTTTTTTTTATAATTCTGTACTTGAAAAATTGTTCAATGGGTAAAAAAATTAAGTTATAAATTATGCACTCAGAAACAATTTTTAACAAAACACTACTGTAAAACTAAAATAAAAATAAAACTATTACATAATATACCTACAAACTATGGCGTTTCAGGCATAATATCAGCATTTTCTTCAAATTTTTATCATTTTTTACTTGAACCTTCAAAATTTTTTATTCAACACCCGAATTATAATTCGAATTAACACCGCACAAATAAATATGTTTTAAATAGCCCTAAAGTTGTTCGTTTTAAAGCATATAAGAATGATAAAAATTGTTTTCTATTTTTAAATTTATAATGATAATGTGACGACCCAAAGTAGGGCTTGTTTTTTCGATTTACTTCACTGCCCTAAGCCTAAGCCAGCAGTTTTGAGTCATCATTTTAGAAAGGGACGTTCCACCTCACAATAAAAACGGAAGGTGTTCAAACTTTTGGATTTTAAAGTGATTTCATTTTTTTGTCTTTATATCTTTCTGAGAAATTTTTTTGTTTAAAAAAAACTGTTGAAAATACTTTTTAGATCATTTTTAATAAGATATAGTGAGCATGATAAATAGCATTCTGTTTTCTGGTCGTATGATAGGGTTTTAATATTATATCTACAGCGAAATTCGGGATTAAAGGAGCACTTTCACAAATCCAATTCTTATATCGCCCGAAGTGGACTGCTGCTTTAATACCAAACCTACCTTAATCGAGTTTGGTAGTTAAAGTGCCCCACTACAAGGCTACGGCATTTTTCAATTTTAGCTCGATCGGTTCAGTATTAAAGGAGCAGTCCGGTTTGGGCGATATAGGAATTTGATTTGTGACAGTGCTCCTTTAAGTTTGTCCCTCAACATTTCTTCCTATACTTCGTGTTTTTAGCAATAACAAAACAAGGGTTTTTTTTACGGGACACACAATATCTTGACAAAGACTGCACCAGTCTTAACAAACTTAACAATCATGGTATTAAAATAAAAAAGAAAGTAGCCGCTTACTTTGCGTACATATTTTGTAACTTTAATTTTTACCCTTTGTTTAAGCAATCTTTCAAGTACGGATTAATCGAAAAAAACGCCATTTTGGGTGGGGGTCATCCTAAATTACTGAAAATATTTTACTAAAAACTTTTTTTTCGGGCTACTAGGGTAAGAAGTAAAGTTTTCATAAAAAAATTCTCAATTTGAAGACAAAAAGTTTGACTTTGTACCGCACTTATACACTTTTTTGTCAAAATCCCTGTCTTATCTGTTTTATAAGAGTCTATGAGTTTTAGGGGGAGTGCCACAGTCCTAAGGGCACTGGACAGAAAAAACCTAAGACAGTATTGAGAGTTATAGGGCAGTTAAAGAGAATAAAGAAAGTACAATTTAACCATGTTTTTTTTGTTTTTAACAAAGCAGTTGTATATTTTACATTTTTTAAATTTAGGATATTAAAACCAAAGTGACCGAAATAAAACTTTTCTTTATTTGTGTACAAATGACGAAGACAAATTCATGGCAATTCAGCCATAACTAAACCGAATTGTCATTCGGTAGCGAGAAATCAAATAACTAAAGTGTTTTGCCAAAACCCCTTGAAAACTTTATTTTAAAATAATTTAGCGTCTTCCAAATGACCTTAAAATTTTAATAATACTTTTAACTGCAAAATTAGCTTAATTTCGGTCCATAAATAAGCAAATTCTGATTTTGGAGAACTTCCAAGAAGTCCATTTATAATTTTTTTAAATGGCTAAAACATTATTGAAATTGACGAAATCGTCTTAAAAAGAAAAGTTAAGCGCTGTTTGTCTCATTTGAATTTAAACCTAAACTAATTATTTTTTATTCTGTTTATTTTTTAAAAATTACCGCAATTTATTCTTGTTTATAGCGTTAATTTTATAATTGTTGTAAATGAAAAAATAAAAGTAAAATGAATTTTATTACAAAAACAAATTGAAATCAGGTAAGAGCGCGGAGCGCTCTTTCCCTTATATTAAATGGGTTAAGTCACTGCCGGGTTAACCGTTGTTGATGGCGTCATCGAAATCAACAAAACTTTTAATAGTTTTTTAGCGCTCTGATTTTTCATATTTTTCTGATAATAAAAACCTAAAAACTTTTGCTAAACATACCTGAATTTCATACTAATAAGCTTAATTTGCTTAACTTTTTTTTGCTTTTTTTTTGGGGTCCCCCAAAAATTTTTCCCTGTGGTAAATATTTGGAGCTGATTTTTTGCACGTAGATGCTAAATTGCCGCCTCACCTGAATTTTATTTTCGTATATGCTCTATTGCCCGTAGTTAAACCTCTGTTCATGTGAAAAACGACCAGTTTTTTTCTAAGTTACGCATTAGGTACTGGGGTACTTGTGTGACACTTTTTTTCGTTACTGAATTACATATTAAGTAACTTCAATCATTAATACACATTCTCTTGTGGTTATTTTTTTGGTTTAAATTATAATTCCTTACCTTTTTATAAAAATTACTAATTTTCAACGGGAAGAGCGAAAAAATATCCTTACCACTAATTAGTAGCCATGTGGCAACAATAAAAAAATTTGAAAAAATAAAATGAAATAAATCTTGGGTGACGTGTGAGCGCTGCGGGATACAATGTTTCAATAGACGGAAATTTATCAAAATCGAAACAGAAAAAAAATCTTCTTTATATGGAATACTATGAACCCACAATCACTCCAAAAATTTAATGCGAGAAAAGACTGGTCTGGGTAACCTCGTAAAATTGTATGGAACCTGGAAAAACCATTTACAATGGTGTGGTTTTGTTGTTTAAAAATAAACCATCAATCCAGAAAAATCAAGCACAAAACAAAATTCCAAATAAAGCTAATTTCCAAAAAAGTGGTTAAATCAGGTCTAACTAAAAAAATTTAAACAGAAGAAAAACACACTATTTTATATGGTTCTTTCAGGTTCCATACAATTTTACGGAGTTACCCAGACTTAATTTTTGTATAGTATACTGCTTAAAATTACATTGAAGTTTTGGATATGAAAATAATTTATTCATATCATGAGGAGACCATGACGTTTCTTTTAAAATGAGTAAATTTTTTAATGTTTTATATCTTTAATAAATGACATTGAATTCAATGCATTAAAAGGCGGAAATTCTAGCAAAAGACGAAACAAAGTTTCAAAAAAAAAGCCTTATATTAAATGGAATAGTATAAAGCGACATAAGTCTAAAAACTAAATACCAGAAAAGACTGAAACAAGTGTCTCTTTAAAACCTGTAAATTAATAACAGATTTTGTGAAATTTTTAGAAAAAGAAAACCGAATAAAAACAATACGTGTAAAAGCTTTAGTTTGCGTTTTTTAACCATTAATAAAACTTAATTCACATAAATTTCTCTCAAAGTGGATTAACTTTTACATGAGTTAACCAGCTGTAAATACCACAGTATTAGTTAAGTCACACGTCGTCAAAACCATACAAAAAAAGTATAACGCAAGCGTCACAGTAACCATGAAAAATTTCTGTCAAAATAAGTTATCGAATTAAATTTTGTAATTTAACGTTATTTTCGTATAAAACAAAACATACCGCCATATTAACGGCTTTTTAAAATCAAATATCAAGTTCTAAGTCCGAAAAACATTGAAAAATTCAGATTTAATATAAGGAGGCTTTTTCTTTAATGTTTCTATTTATTACATAAAACAAATTAGCTGTCAATGTATTTGTTAAATTAAAAGTCGCCTTATATTAAATCTGAATTTTTCAATGTTTTTTGGACTTAGAACTTGATATTTGATTTTAAAAAGCCGTTAATATGGCGGTATGTTTTGCTTTATACAAAAATAATGTTAAATTACAAAATTTAATGCGCAATGCGATAACTTATTTTGACAGAAATTTTTCATGGTTACTGTGACGCTTGCCTTATACTTTTTTGTATCGTTTTGACGACGTGTGACTTAACTAATACTGTGGTATTTACAGCTGGTTAACTGATGTAAAAGTTAATCCACTTTGAGAGAAATTTATGTGAATTAAGTTTTATTAATGGTTAAAAAACGCAAACTAAAGCTTTTACACATATTGTTTTTATTCGGTTTTGTTTTTCTAAAAATTTCACAAAATCTGTTATTAATTTACAGGTTTTAAAGAGACTTTTTTCAGTCTTTTCTGGTATTTAGTTTTTAGACTTATTTCGCTTTATACTATTCCATTTAATATAAGGCTTTTTTTCGAAACTTTGTTTCGTCTTTTGCTAGAATCTACTTATTTTTTTTAAGAAAAAGCAAAAAATTAGAAGGACATTATTTTAAATAAATATTTGTTTACGGAGTATTAATATTTTTATGCAAAAACCTTGGCGGCTTGTTCTATATGTCATTTCCACACAGCCTTTGGATTTAACTTGTGTATTTTGTGTAAAACCAGTAGGCATGTTGCGCCTGCATAAAATACTTTTGCGTTGCACTAATTATTTTTAAAAATAGATGTGCAGCCTCCTGAATTCGGGATAATTTTTGATTTCCGGGTTAATGTATCTTACTTAAATACCGCAAATTCTTTCTACTTTTGTTGATACCTTTTTCCTGGTTACTTTAAACTACCAATAATTTAATCAAATATTGTTGTCAAGTTTTTGGAAAAATACAAAACGAAAATCTTAGTATTTTAAACGTTTTAGATGTGTGTATGGGCCCGAAATTGCTGGAGGGTGGCCAAAGAAAGGGGCTGGGCGAATAAAAAGGGTAACTACACATATTATGTGACCGGAGTTCGAAGTTGGTATTACAGAAATAGAAATTATCGTCTGTAAGTTTTAATAAAACTATTTAAAAATCAAATACCAGGCTTGTAAAAAAAATTTTGAACGAATTTTTGCAGGAAAACTAGTAGAAAAGACTACTCTGAATGTTTATTAACTATAATGAGAGCCTATAACAAGAGCGACGAATAAAGAAAAAAACTGCAACTCAATTTTACCAAAAAAATTTGCAACTTTTCATACATTCTTCTATCATAAAATTTAGTAGCCAAAGAGTAGACCAAAGAGATATCCATGAGCTGTGAAAAAAATATCCATATCAGAGAAAAAATTGGACTCTTATACGGACCCAGCTGTCGCCTAGGCGCTGACGTCCATAACGATAAATGTCCATAACCATAACGTCCATGACGCTTTTGGATGCCCATAACGTATGGACATCTAAAAGCATAGAATACCACCCGCAAACTGCTTGAAAAAACGTGCATAGTTATATAATCAGTTAACAGAATAAAACATGGACCTGTCCACTACTATGGAATGTTAACTACAGTACTGGCTAAGTTAGTTGTTAACTAAAAACAGCTTTTATTGCTTGAATTTTGCTTTCTGTCACTGGTAAAATTAACAATTTTTTGGTTTAAACTGAAAAATATGATTTTTTTTCATAATCCGCTAACTCTGCCAGTTGTTAACATGTTGTTAGTGGACATACTGTACGTCACATGTGACGTATTTTCTTAATTTACTTTGAAACATGATGTAAACTTGTCCTAGTTAACCTTTTAGCTGCTAGGGAACTAATTTCATAATGCAATTTCAACCCATGTTAACATGTTATAAATTTGCATACTAGTACAACTTTAAAGGCTTGTTCACACCGACGGATAACGGATAGCGGATAACACGTTCACCCCGGAATTTCCTGATAGCGGATAGCGGATAGTGGATAGCGGATAACACGTTCACCCCGGAATTTCCTGATAGCGGATAGCGGATAGCGGATAGTGGATAGCGGATAACACGTTCACACCGGAGTAAAAAATGTCCTCAAATAGCGGATAGCGGATAACAAGTTCACATCGGAATTGCCTCGGATAGCGGATTGCGGATAGTGGATAGCGGATAACACGTTCACATCGAAATTTCCTCGCATAGCGGATGGCAGATAGCGGATACCACGTTCACACCCGATTGAAAATGGCATCGGATAGCGGATAAGGTAAGTTGCTGCATGCAACAACTCTGTACTCTGTATTGCAAGCCAAATTAAAGATTTTTTTTTGGTTCAAATTATGCTTTTTCTTGATTTTACAAAATTATTTTTATAAATTTTGATTGTTTAAAGTGGAATATTTTTTAAAGTATTTTTTGAATTTTTTTTTAATTCAGTTGATTTCATTAAAGCCAATGGTTTTTAAAAAAGTTAAAAAAAGCTACAAGATATTTCTTTAATTTATGTATTGTGTTCAAAAATATATTCATATTTAAATACTAAATAAATACTGGGCCGACGCGAAAGAGTACGGCACTAAACTGTACCACAAAACAGTCCCGGGTTTCGCAAAAGAGTACGCACAAAAGCGTACGCCACAAAACAGTACTGTCAAAAAACAGTATGGCACATAAGAGTAATGTGTGAATTGCGTTTGCTACACCACGCGACTCTGACACAAAACAGTACTGGAACGAAAGAGTACTGAAGTAATAACTTTAATGTTAACACTTTAATAACTAAATGTTAAAACTATAACTATTAACAGCAGCTTAACTTAATTACAATAAAAATCAATGAGCAGCGTTTTATATAACAAGCTTTTTTTATAGACCATTTAAAAAATTTTTTGACTTTTTCTCGTTTATAATTACATAGCGAGTGTAAGCGGCACTGTGAGCCTCGTCGGTGACTTAACTTCCTTGACTTAAAAGTATAATTTAAAAAGTATAATTTAATATGCGCATATTGATTTCTTAAATATGCTAATTTCGATTTGAATCAGTCAAATCTGATAGTTTCTTCACGCAATTTCTCAGTACTCTTTTGTGTCCGTGCTCTTTTGTGCCGTACTCTTTTGCTCCAGTACTGTTTCGTGCGCATTCTTTTGCGTAACACGGGACTGCTTTCTGGTACTGTTTCGTGCCGTACTCTTATGATAGGAAGCCAATAAATACTACTTTTTCAGGGGTAAGTATTTATTTAAAAGTATTGATACTATTTTGAAAAGGTTGTTATTATATTGGTATTGTATTCAATTGTTTAAAAAGTATCGAATATTTTGGAGTATTCGAATACTAAAATATTTAAAAAATACTAATTAAATGCTGTTTTTCTACAAACTTAATAAAACAGGTTCTATCACTCAAAAAAAAAACAACCAGGGGTGGTATGCTGAAGGTTTAATCCGACTTAAACTTAATCTGAGATTAGCGATTGTCGACACACAGTAAACATACTAGCAGTATCCATTAGATAATCAAGTTTAACGAATTTAATCTGAGATTAGGTTTAATCTCAGATTAAATTATCGATAACTCAAGATTAAATTGTTAATTTATGCAAATTTTTAAACCACCTCCAGAGGTGGATTAAAAATTTGCCGGTTTTTCCCGCTAATCTCGGATTAGTGGCGATTTAATCTGAGATAAAGTCTATTAACTCCGTTAACCTAGATTATTTAATCAATACTGTTAGTATGTTTACTGTGTGTTGACAATCGCTAATCTCAGATTAATTTTAAGTCGGATTAAACCTTCAGCATACCACCCCTGATCGTTTTGTTAATAATAATACATGGCAGAAAAAGTCAAAATGACACGTTGGCTGCCTGTGCGTTAAAAATTACAATTAGTCCGGAGGTCTGGAGCTCCGGAGCCCCTCCCTATTTTTGTACTAATTTCATCAATGATTAAAGATTAATGCCATATATTATTTTGTCAAAATTTTTTTGCAAATTAAATTTTTTCCAAAACTCATTTTATTCAATAAAATTAGTCCTACAAATACAAATAGAGTAATTTAAAATACACTTCAAGCTTAAGCCTTAAATTGCTTATTTAAAGGGCGGAACATCGGAGTTCTGGAGCTTCCTTTGCTTTAAATGGCCGGAGCTCTGGAGTTTTATATTGGACGGTAGAAACATCACTAATAAGCATTTTAAAAAATTAATTTACGAAGAAAATCAAAAATTTCGTTCAAATCTTTATTATAAATAAATATTATTTACTTATTACAAACAAATTTATACAAAACCAAAAAAAACAGAATTTTTGTTTACAAGAATGTTTGCGCTTGTGTACTATTTTGCCAGCGTTTGTAGTTATATGAGAAAAACGAAAAAAGCGGAAAAAATTTTGTCGCGAAAATTTTTTTCTTGAGAATAATTCTTCCGCGGGGATAATGCTAGGAAATACTGCTGTGGAAATTTTTTCCTCGTAAATTGTTGCTGCGGAAATATTTACCTAGAACGGACTGAAATACAATCTATTTTTCTTAATGATTTAATTAATTGAATAGTCTATTTAACAATAAATCCAATAAAATTTTTTTAGCAAAAACAGTTTAATATTAAACATTAATCCCATAGTTTAACTATTATTTATAAAATTGCTCAATTTAGAACAAAAATGCAATTTTTTAAAAATACAAGTTGACAATTCACTGGTGACTATGGTTGAATTACATCAAGCTGATCTCGTAAGTTTGTTTTGGAGCTGGAGACATGAGCGGACCAATTAAAATTAAGTCTGTTTAAGGCCTCTCTAATATTCCCGCCAATTTTTCTTTTGTTTTGTAGTTTTTTAAATTTGGATGGACATTTTATAAATTTGTAAGTTAGTTTTACTTATTTGAGAGGTACATGATTTTTTATACCCTCTTCAGTTATATTTTTAAAAGACTGCCACAAGTTTTCAATCCTTGAACAGTTTGAAAAAAGATGATCCCAATCGATTTCTAAATTTCTAAACTGGCTATATTTTTTAACTTTTTTAAATTCTAATTTTTTTAAAAAGAGACTTAGAAATGAATATTTTTTACAGTCTTCTATTTTTCAAGACAAAGCAAGACAAGAAACAAAACAAACTAAAATTTTGTTTAGAAGTATCTAAAAAGATATTTACACAAATTATATTTGAAACAACAAAATATAAACTACAAATATGCATGAGACTAAATTAGTAGTGTTTCCCGAGCTCCGAGCGGCAGAGCGGAGCTACGACCTATTTTCGTATTAATTTTGTGAATAATAAAAGAGGGACGCTCGCTATACATTAGTTTGTTAAATTTTTTTTTTAAACTTATTTAAAACTATAAAAGCAGTTTAAAAGACGCAAACAAAGGAACTTTAATTGTATTTAAAGCTTAAATAAGCTTAAATTCGGTCGTTTAAGGCTAGTTCATACTTATGACAAAACGTCCTTTGGACAAAGTCCAAAGGACAAATACAGCGTAAAAACGTCCTTTAGACTTTGTCCAAAGGACAAAGTCCAAAGGACAAAATCTAAAGGACAACGTGTTCATACTTTTTTGTCCTTTGGACTTTTCCCTTTGGATTTTGTCCTTTGGACTTTGTCCAAAAGACAAATTTTAAGTAGCATTTATACTTCGTCCAAAGGAAAAAGTCCAAAGGACGTTTTGGCTTGTCCAAAAGACGTTTTGGCTTTTCTAATATTGTCCTTTGGACTTTGTCCAAAGGACGTTTTGTCATAGATATGAACCAGCCTTTAAGGTGGGAGCTGTGAAACTCCCACCGATTTAAATGGCTGGAGTTCCAGAGTGTGATGCGGAAGGGTAGAAACACCACTAGACTAAATATTATTTGAGCAAATTTTGACGTTTAAATTTTAAAATTTTTAAGTTTTTGATTATCTACCTACCTATGTTTCGTTTTTGCAAAGTATTGTTGTTCCACGGTTGAAGCCCCGTTAAGTTCTGGAGCTGCACCTTATTTTTGTGCTAATTTCATAAAAATTTCAAAGTAAAATAGAATATTTTGCTAAATTTTTTTGTAAACTAAAACTTATTAAGAAATAATTTAGAATATATTTCCAGTTTAAATAATTTTAAAGTGTTAGCTTGTTTGAAAGAGATAAATTGAATTCTGAAATTTAAAATCGCAAAAAAATCAAAAAATCCATTATTTTTAACTTACGATGCCGAAATTTTCAACTACATTTATTTTGTTAAATTTAATGTAATTGATTTGCACGCTTATTAATGCTGTAGAATTTTTGTTTTTCTCAGCGTTGAAACAAAAACATAGTAAACGCATTCTTTCGGGACCTTCGTGGCGTACTCTTTTTAATTCTCGGAACCATCTTGACCTTTTGCCTCTTTGGACAGTCGTGACGCGTTCTTGTTAAATCCTTTTATTTTACATCTTCAAAATCAACATTGTTGATTGTGTGGATATTTTTTGAAAGTTTAAATAATAAAATCCATGCTATTTTTAACAGAAGCTGATTAAGAATTTAAGGTATTATGAGAAAAAAACCATTCAAGGTACAGAAAATTAAAGAAAATAACATTTAATAGGAAAAATCACATTTTTAAACCTCAAATTTTATTTTACTTTCAAAATTTACTAAGCTGTAGCTGTTTTTATGTGTGTTGTATTTCAAATTGAAATTTGAAAGAATAAAAAAAAATAAAATAAAACGCAAAATTAAAATAGTTTTGTGTTCAAAAACAAAAGAATATTTATTTCTTAAATAAATAATTTTAATATTCGTGTATTATTTGCCGGAAAAATATAATATAAAACTTAAAAATTTTAAAATCTGAAAATCCGAGACAAGATAACGTGAAATATTAGCAAACTTTTGTTAAAGGTAGATAGGAGTTTTAAAAAATACCGATTATTTTAATAGACTGCGCCTTTAAATGGCTTTTCTGTGGTGACACTTCATATAATTATGTTTAATTAGACTAGAAAAACTAATCTAGGAATTGAGCAGGAAAACGGGTGATTTCACCGTGGCGCATGTTTGGATATAAAAGATGCCGATTGATGGGCATGAGATGGACGTATGGACAGGACCTGTTTAACGTCTGCCACCCCGCACTTTTTTATTTAGTTACTTAAATACGTTTTTTTTAGTAATTTTAAATTTATTTGAATAATGGTTTTTTGTTTGGGACCCAATCCATAAATTTCCCAATAAAGCTGGCAATGAATTATGGCATAGAGGTGTTATGGCATATCAATTTTCGCGCAAATTACTTTGTCCAAACTAAAGTTATAGGGGTTGTAAGTTTATATTTGCTTAATGCTCTTCCATTTAGGATCCAATCCATAAATTCTGAATTAGAGCAGGGAATGATTATGGCATAGAGGTGTTATGGCATATCAATTTTCGCGCAAATTACTTTGTCCAAACTAAAGTTATAGGGGTTGTAAGTTTATATTTGCTTAATGCTCTTCCATTTAGGATCCAATCCATAAATTCTGAATTAGAGCAGGGAATGATTATGGCATAGAGGTGCTTTGGCATATTAATTTTCGCGCAAATTACTTTGTCCAAACTAAAGTTATAGGGGTTGTAAGTTTATATTTGCTTAATGCTCTTCCATTTAGGATCCAATCCATAAATTCTGAATTAGAGCAGGGAATGATTATGGCATAGAGGTGTTATGGCATATTAATTTTCGCGCAAATTATTTTGTCCAAACTAAAGTTATAGGGGTTGTAAGTTTATATTTGCTTAATGCTCTTCCATTTAGGATCCAATCCGTAAATTCTGAATTAGAGCAGGGAATGATTATGGCATAGAGGTGTTATGGCATATTAATTTTCGCGCAAATTACTTTGTCCAAACTAAAGTTATAGGGGTTGTAAGTTTATATTTTCTTAATGCTCTTCCATTTAGGATTAATCCGTAAATTCTGAATTAGAGCAGGGAATGATTATGGCATTGAGGTGTTATGGCATATTAATTTTCGCGCAAATTACTTTGTCCAAACTAAAGTTATAGGGGTTGTAAGTTTATATTTGCTTAATGCTCTTCCATTTAGGATCCAATCCATAAATTCTGAATTAGAGCAGGGAATGATTATAGCATAGAGGTGTTATGGCATATTAATTTTCGCGCAAATTACTTTGTCCAAACTAAAGTTATAGGGGTTGTAAGTTTATATTTGCTTAATGCTCTTCCATTTAGGATCCAATCCATAAATTCTGAATTAGAGCAGGGAATGATTATGGCATAGAGGTGCTTTGGCATATAATTTTCGCGGAAATTACTTTGTCCAAACTAAAGTTATAGGGGTTGTAAGTTTATATTTGCTTAATGCTCTTCCATTTAGGATCCAATCCATAAATTCTGAATTAGAGCAGGGAATGATTATGGCATAGAGGTGTTATAGCATATTAATTTTCGCGCAAATTACTTTGTCCAAACTAAAGTTATAGGGGTTGTAAGTTTATATTTGCTTAATGCTCTTCCATTTAGGATCCAATCCATAAATTCTGAATTAGAGCAGGGAATGATTATGGCATAGAGGTGTTATGGCATATTAATTTTCGCGCAAATTATTTTGTCCAAACTAAAGTTATAGGGGTTGTAAGTTTATATTTGCTTAATGCTCTTCCATTTAGGATCCAATCCGTAAATTCTGAATTAGAGCAGGGAATGATTATGGCATAGAGGTGTTATGGCATATTAATTTTCGCGCAAATTACTTTGTCCAAACTAAAGTTATAGGGGTAGCAATACGTAACTGAACCAAGTATATGTACAAAATTTATCATAGTCACCGTAACAGCTGAAAAATTTAAAATTTAGACCCGTGTTCAAAGTGGACTGATAGCAAAACTACAGTGGGACAACACTAGTAACTGCTTGTTGGTGCACTCGTCACTCTAGATGACAATGTTGTAATTCATACATGTGCCAAAATGCGCCGGTTTTGTCTTCTCTTTGCACACTGCTGACGTGGCGTAACAACTGAAAAATTTAAAATTTAGACCCGGTTCAAGCCGGGACTGACAAGTGACAAGTAAAACACTAGCACTGCTTGTCACTTGTCACTTTAGATTACAATGTTGTAATTTGTACATGTGCGATGGTCGTCGGTTTCGAACGAAACGAAATTCTTCCCTCTCAGCATACCCACAGTGACGTAACAGTTGAAAAATTGAAGATCAGGGTAAGGACAAGTGATAAAGGACAAGGAGTCATAAGTGACAGCGTGCGCACATCGGTGACAGTTTAACGGTGTAAACGAGACTTTATTACTTATCACTTCTCACTTCGGTGTGAACTAGCCCTTATAGTAGTTGGAGTGGAAGGAACTTAGTATTAGTCGTTGGTATCCAACGAAACGACATTCTTCCCTCTCAGCATACTGTGATATTTAAGTCATTTGATAGGAATTAGTTTGCTCCCAACTTTTAACACCAGCAGTTGTACCATAATTTTAAGCCAGTTTTTAAGTTTTTAACGAAATCTCTACTATCACTTCTTTTTATTTTTTTATTTCAACAAATTTTAGCAGGTAAGAACAAAATTAAAAAAGTTTCAATACTAAGGATTTTGCTAAAAATTTTTGTGGAAATGTAGATTTTGGGTGTATCTAACTTGAGTTAACTTTTTATAACACAATATTCAAAAAGTAAAAAAGGAAACCTATACGAAATTCCACGCTTCGTCAAGAAAGGGGGGGGGGTGGGTGAAGAGAGAAGGACTACCCCACAAGTAAAAAAAAACCGTTGTTGTGTTAAGGGGTTTAAAACAACCATTATCAAACCTATTATCTCAGAATATATGAGTTTTAATATGTATAATATAGTATTGCCATTCAAAATCTAAGCCAAAGGCATATATGCCTTAACTATGTATTGAATAGTACAACATAATCCATCGAAATTAAACAACTCATAAATTATCGATGTACACTTCCAGTGAAGTGGGAAAAATTTCAGTTTTAGGGTATTTTTATGCTTTTAGAACGCATCAGGAATGCTTCTGAATTTATATTTAAGGTGGAACGATACAGTTAAGATACCCTGTCGGTTTTTGTGTATAACTCGTGCTGTACATGACGGACAGAAGCAAACTATATTTTGGGAGAAAGGGTATTTTTTTCCGGTCAGTTCGGTATCCTTAACATTTTTGGAGGACTATTCCACGCCGAGATATGCTTCGTTGAAAAAAGGCGTTTTAAAACAGTTTTTTCCCAACTTAACAGAAGCAGAGTTAATATTACGTAATAAAAATTTAACTCAAGTTAGATACACCCAAAATGTACATGCCCACAAAAATTTCCAGCAAAATCCCTACTATTGAAATTTTTTAATTTTGTTTTATTGCTAAAATTGTTGAAATAAAAAATAAAAAGAAGTGATAGTAGAGATTTTGTTAAAAACTTAAAAACTGTCTCAAAATTATGGTACAACTGCTGTGTTAAAAGTTGGGAACAAACTAACTCCTATCAAATGACTAAAATTCTGTCGTTTATTAATACTGTTGTTTGTTCACCATTGAACCGTTTCGTTAAAACTAGCTTTTAGGAAGGATTCCTAAAATGGCTCAGTAGCCGAGTGATTATAAAGCGTCGGGCTCGGATCCTCAGAGCTATAAGTTCGGAGCTGAAATTTTTAACGTCGAAAAAAAATTCTTTTCTTTAGTTATTAGCTTTTTAATTAAAACAACTGTTTATTTTTTAAATATAACGCCAAATTGAAATGAAAAAAAGAATATTCTTGGTAATGAATTTTAATTATGTTTTGTATTTTTGACACTGTATAATTTGATGATTGTGGAGGCCAGATTTTTTTTACAGAAATGAATGTCAAATATCAACTAGCAGGTTTAATTAGTTTAGTAAAAATTTAATTAGAAAGAGCTGCCGTCAAAATTCAACTAAAAAAGATCTGCCGTCAAAATTTAGTTAATTGTTCAAAATGATGAGAGGAGGACACTCGATTTGGGGGGGCGGTTTAAGGGGGAAATGTTCCGGTGGAGGCGGCGAGAGCTGCCACGGCCTGCGCCGTGTAGGGGCGCCAGTGGACCGAAGTGGGACGGAGGGCGGGCTCTGCGCTCCCAGCCCCATGCACTTGAGGCAAAATTTTTTAAATATGTACTAAAAACTGCCCAAAAATCGTCCCCTAAGATCGGGTGAACATACATTTGAATTTAGTTTTTTTTACCTAATTTCTATGCAATTTTGTTTGATCTTCAAAATTAATCTGGTGACTCAAATTGTTTATAATAAAATGATCTATTGCCTGATGTCTTTAAATTTACGCGCTTGAGTATGGTTGAAGTCATAATAACAATAAATTTTACTGATAATAAAAAAATTTGACCTTCCCGCGTAGCGGGAAAAATAAATTTTTATATTTTATCAGACCTGTGCACTGCCCCTCCCCCTGAGGTTAAAACGGGGGGGGAAATTCCAAAATGAGGGGCACGGGGAGGCAACTTTTTTGAAACGGGGGGTTCAATAAAACGGGGGGGAAACAGGGGAGAAAGAAAAAAAGAGAAAAAAGAGAAAAAAAGGAGATAAAACAGAAAAAAAGAAGGGGAAAAAAGGGACAAAAAAAGCGAAAATAAGGTATAAATAAGTCTAAAATGGCTTAAAATACATTGAATTAGGCTAAAAACTGCAAAAATTGCGATGATGGCGTCATCATAGGTCAAAAATGGCGTCATAATTTTAGGGTACTTTTTCATCTTTTGTGGCGGGGGGGGGGGGGGGAAACAAAACGGGCGGGAGGGGCAAATCCTGCAATAAGGCGGGGAGGGCAATATCAGACCGTGCACAGGTCTGTATTGAATTTTTATAAGACAATTTTCAAAAAATAAAAATGAAAACCTGCAAAAAAGCCACGCTTCGCAGTAATAAGGGATGGGGGGATAATTACCGGGTGGAAATTGGCAGAATCAAGCTTAAACTGTTTTAAAGCGGGTTTAAAACGGCCATTTTCAAACATACATATCTCATATTTAGGAGGGGGAACAATATAAATTGTCCTGCTATTAATATCAAAAGGGCATATGCCTTAGCATAGCTAAGGCATATGTCTTTGCTTTTGATATTAATAGCAATACAATTTATATACATGTTAAAACTCATATATTATGAGATATGTATGTTTGATAATGGCCGTTTTAAACCCCTTTACAACGGTTTTTAAGCTTGTGGGGTAGTCTGCCAATCTCCACCCGGGGTAGTCTGCCAATCTCCACCCCTTCCTTTCTTGGCGAAGCGTGGCATTTTGTATAGGTTTCCATTTTTATTTTTTGAAAATTGTGTTATAAAAATTTAATAATAAATCTTAGTGCATTCTAAAACCATAAATTAATCAACAGACCTGTGCACGGTCTGAAAATGCCCCCCCCCCGTTTTATTGGAGGATTTGCCCCCCCCCCCCCTTCGTTTTATTGCCCCCCCCCGCCAAAAAAATGAAAAAGTACCCTAAAAATATGACGCCATTTTTGACCTATGATGACGCCATCATCGCGAATTTTTTGCAGTTTTTAGCCTATTTCAATGTATTTTAAGCCATTTTAGACGTATTTTTACGGTATTTCGGCTTTTTTTGTCCCTTTTGCCCGTTTTCCCTTCTTTTTTTTCTCTCTTTTTTCTCTTTTTTTCTTTCCCACCTGCTTGCCCCCCCCTGTTTTATTGCCCCCCCCCCCGTTTCAAAAAAGTTGCCCCCCCGTGCCCCCCCCCATTTGGGAAATGCCCCCCCCCCCCCGTTTTAACCCCGGGGGGGGCAGTGCACAGGTCTGAATCAATATAAAAATTTATTTTTCCCGCTACGCGGGAAGGTCAAATTTTTTTATTATCAGTAAAATTTATTGTTATTATGACTTCAACCATACTCAAGCGCATAATTTAAAGACATCAGGCAATAGATAATTTTGTTATAAACAATTTCATCACCAGATTAATTTTGAAGATCAAACAAAATTGCATAGAAATTAGGTAAAAAAAACTAAATTAAAATGTATGTTCACACGATCTTCAGGGGACGATTTTTAGGCAGTTTTTAGTACATATTTTAAAAAATTTTGCCTCGGTGGCTGGGGCTGGGGGGACACCCCCAGACCACCCTCCGTCCACGCTTCGGTCAGCTGGCGCCGCTACACGGCGCAGGCCGTGGCGCTTCTCGCCGCCTCCGCGGAAATTTATTTCCCCCCTTAGACCGCCCCCCCAATAAAATCCTGGCTACGTCACTGAACGATACAGTTAAATTTTGACGGCAGATCTTTTTTTAGTTAAATTTTGACGGCAGCTCTTTTCTAATTAATTTTTACTAAACTAATTAGACCTGCTGATTCAATATTTGACATTCATTTTTCTGTAAAAAATTGTTATCGTCCACAATCATCAAATTAAAATACATGTCAAAAATACAAAACATTAATAAAATTCATTACCAAGAATATTCTTTTTTTTTCATTTTCAATTTAGCGTATCTTAAAAAATAAACAGTTGTTTTAATTAAAAAGCTAATAATTTAAAGAAAAGAATTTTTTCGACGTTAAAAATTTTGGCCAGGGGCTCGAACTTATAGCTCCGAGGATCTGAGCCCGACGCTCTAACTACTCGGCTACGGAGCCATTTGAAAAGGTTTTCTAAAAGCTAATTTTAAAGAAACGGTTCAATGGTTAACATACAGTATTAATAATCGATGATATTTAAGTCATTTGATAGGAATTAGTTTGCTCCCAACTTTTAACACAGCAGTTGTACCATTATTCCAACCCAGTTTTTAACGAAATCTCTACTATCACGTCTTTTTATTTTTTATTTCAAAAATTTTAGCAATAAAACAAAATTAAAAAACTTTAATACTAATGATTTCGTTAAAAATTTTTTTGGAAATGTACATTTTGGTGTATCTAACTTGAGTTAACTTTTTATCACGTAATATTAACTCTGGTTCTGTTCAATCGGGAAAAACTGTTTTAAAATGCCTTTTTTCAACGAAGCATATCTTGGCAAGGAATGGTCAACCAAAAATGTTAAGGATACTAAACTGACCGTAAAAAATACCCTTTCTCCCAATATTATAGTTTGCTTCTGTCCGTCACGTATAACACGAGTTATACACAAAAACCGACAAAGTATCTTAACTATATTAATCCACCTTAAGCAATAAAAAGCTTAAAATAGAATTAAAAAAGATTTTTGGTCTAAGCTTATAGGTAAAATTATCGTAGCTGCAATGCTCGCCTTTCTGTAATCGCTAATAATAGCTGAAATTTGTTTATGTTAATCAACGCAGAAATCGTGCTATGTTCATCCGGCGGTAAAATCAAAAATGTATTTATATTCTTATAGTGCCCATTTTTTTAACTGGCAAAAACTAACGACCAAGCCAAACCTAAAATGGTTTACACTATTAAATCATTGCGAGAATCTAATATACGGTATCCCGGTAGTTATTATGCAAACTAATAAAAGGTAAAAAATAAACCACGCCTACGTTGGCAGCTAGGAGTATTTTTACTTATCGCTTCTTTACTTATTTTCCTTCAAAATCGAAAAACAATATTTGGATAACACGCACTAAAAAACGGTAAAAAACATTATGGTAAGAATATTTTTTAAGATTTTTATTCCTTCGTTTTTAATCAGGGTTTTTTAATCCCTCTCACTTAGGGCCATATTTCCTATGTATTATTGATTTGTAGTCTAATAATTGTTCAAGTAGATAAGATTTGAAATTTTTGTATCATTTTTCAAGGTGATAAATAACACTTTTGTTTAACAGATTGTTGTTTCAGTTTGCCACGTGATAAAACAAGGGAGGTGCACTCTGGTCACCACCCTCCAAATGTTCAAAATCTTGGCGTTGAACGCTTTGGTTTTGGCGTACGGCCAGAGCGTGTTGTACCTGGATGGGATAAAACTCTCCGACAGCCAGGCCACAATGCAGGGACTCCTTCTGGCGGCTTGTTTTCTTTTCATTTCCAGATCGAAAGTAAAAGTTGATCTATTGTTTCTTTCCGTTTTTTGGTCTATTTCTCTATGAAACATTTATGATGTTCATGGAAACAGTACTCTTGTGCTCATTCCTTCTTAATATTTTTTTCTGATATTTTGTTAAAAATAAAGCCTTTAGTGTTACCTTTATCGTCTAAATTTTAAAAGTTTTTACTTCTACTAATTTTGACTTCTAATAGCAAAAACAAAAAAATTGGTGTGAAAAGAAAGAGCTGCACTTCAGGGGTGTAGCCAGGATTTTAGAAACGGGGTTGTACTTCATAAAAATTTTTTGAAAGGGGGGGTTGTAGGGGGTTGTACTCCAAATTTTCAAAATACCGTAAAAAAGACATTTAAAAAGGGTAAAATTTTTTGCGCTTAGCGCTAAAAAATTCTTTTTACTGTTATTCGCATTGTTTTTTTTTTTAAATTGAACTTGAAAAATTTTCGGTTTAAAAAGATATAACATTAAAAATCGTGCGACAGCGCAAAAAAATTTTAAAAAATTGTCTTTGAGATTCATTAGGAACATTACTTTGAAGTTGTAAAAAGGTATATAAATGTCGAGCGCTGAGCGGAGCAAAGCGCAAGAAAATTTTTTTAAATTGTTCTCTTCCGGCCCCCAAATTTTTAACTCCGCCAGCCCAAAAAGGGGGGAGAGTTACAACCCCCATAACCCCCCTGGCTACGCCCTTGCTGCACATTCATGATTTGTCGAGGCACCTTCACCTTGATTGCCATTTGGCATAACTTAATTTTTAAAAAGTCTGGGTTCAAAATTTACTGCACTTAGGATTGAATGTTTTTCACATACAATACTTTTTTTAATTAAATGCGCGGCAGTAACGAGTATTCTGCTTTAATCTCGTCATTAAACTTAAAATACATAATATACGCTATTATGTGAATAATTTTTTTTGTTCATTTATGATTACCTATGCTTATTAAATTCCTTGTTTTTAGCCCTTAAAGACGTTAGCCAAACAACGACCTTTGTCAAATATTTTAAATGTTTATACATTTTTAACCGTATCATGCCAGTTCGCGGTTCATTTCTTTTGCTTGATGTTCCTGGTAAAAGAAGCTCATGATCGCTCACCTCCAAGGTTACTGTCGTTTTTTAATTAAGTCCTATTTTTATGTTTTTATAACCTTATTTCAGCCATTGGCCTTAGTTTTCCTATTATATACAAATTAATAAAATGAACGGTGTCCAAAATGATACAGCACTGTAGAGAGAAAACTAGCTATACAGAAAACTGGCCAGTTCCCATGGCAGACACAACAAACAGCATACACCAACTCACCCAGCAAGACAACACACAATCATTACAGGTGACATAAACGCTCACTCCCCTCTGTGGTTTTTTCCCATAGAAGATCATAGAGAGGAAGCAGTAGCGGACATAATCATAAACTCAAAACACAGTACTCAACACAAATACACCAACGCGCAAACCAACAGCAACCAACCAACAACAAACATCTCCAGACATCAAAACAATCTCAGCAAACATCAACAACACCCACTCATGACAAGCACTACACTCACTCAATTTAGACCACCTACCAATACTCACAACACTAAACATGCACACACACAAACAACAACTCATCAAAACAACATTCACAAATTTCAAAAAAAGCAAACTGACAAGCCTTCACTGCACACATAGAAGACAGCATATAAACACTCCCACCCACCGCAAACATACATCAAGCAAACAAAGCATTCACAAAACTTATTCAAGCAGACAAAGCACATAATCCCAAAGATCACATTAAGCATACAAACACGCCACTACCACGATTGAGTAGACTTAGGTCCCCGTTATTTACATAGACCGCTGAAAAACAGCAGGGTGCCAATTTGAGTCGACTTAGGTTCCCAAAAACGCGATTTCAGTTTTATTTACGTTATAAGCAATTGAAAAATGTAAAAACATTATGCAGTGTATTATTTTATTTTTATACAAAATGTATTATAAAGCGTTACTAAAACAATAGGCATTAAAAAAAGTACAACAGTCAAAATAAATCTAAATTCATAATAATTTTAAAAAATATGTGTAAGTATTTTTACAAAAATTAAAAATAAAAATAAAAAATGGCCAAAAAATTAGGCCCTTTTGCTAGCTTTCAGTTTGACAAAACGCTCTTTTTATACCTACGCCTTCAATACTTATGTATAGGTGGGGGTTTATACTCCCCCCCAAAAAAAATCCTGAATATAGCGGACACCCCCCCCTAAAATTTGGGTGGTCCCAGATCTAAAAACGCTAAAAATAGGGTATTTGAGATATACCTCCGAAAAAAATTTTGGGACAAAATCTGAGAGACTGCCCACCTGACATTGTTTTTGCAAACTGCTGGTGTCCTTGGTATGTCAACCTTTTGTGGTATCTGTGTAATTGATTAATTACCCTAGACTAATTGTGATTTTTTTGCTTTCTATTCCAATACTCGGTGATTCTGGGCAGTTTAATATTTTAAGCCCAAACCCCCAATTATCTGAAATTTACCACCAAATTAAGATTACACAAGAAATCTTTTTATAATCTGTAAACAGTTTTTTATAATTACCTACTGTAATAATTAATAATTTAATAATAATATAATATGTATTCATAAAAAACTACTGGGCAATCTTCAATAACACATCATTAAATAAGATGGTGATTTTTTTATTTTGATAAAAATCATAGAATCATGATAAAACCCATAAAAACGCATAATTACGGACCATAAACCTTAGTTTACCTAAGTAGCCTAAGCAAAACCTTTAAATCAAGCAAAAATTTATCATAACAATTCCTTAATTTTATGACGTGTTCTTAAAGATTGCCTTATAATGGTTAGTTCTTGGATATTGATTTAATAAGAGTTCTTCCAGTCAGTATTCAATAACACAATATTTGTAATTTATGAACGTTAAAAGCATTTACAATTATTACAAAGGATGGGGACCTAACTCCTCTTGAAGGACAGGGACCTAACTCCACTGGTAATTAACGGGGACCTAACTCCAGGATACCACTACCACAACATATCATACAACTCATACAACACCGCAATACACTCAGACAAGCAGACCCCATACATCCAGACATACAACAGCTAAACAAACAAATACAAAAACAAATAGCGGAACATAGAGCAAACATCTGGCAGCAACACATCACAAAATACTTTACCCACCAACAAAACTTCCACAAACTATACAACACAATAGCACAACTCAACAACAAAAAACAACGTTAGACAAAAACAGGGTAATCACATTCAACACAAAAACAATCACTGGCCCATACAGCATAACAAAACATTTTAACAAACAATTTACACAGTCCACCACTCACAAAACAAGCAAAACTTACTGCAAAATCACACGCGCTATTAAACAACTAAAATGCACACCCATAACGCTAACAGTACAGCAAACAATCACAGCAATACAACACAGCAAAACAAACAATTCAGTTGGGCTTGACAAAACAAACATACACCACCTCAACTATCTCATCAACAAAGCACTACAATACCTTACAGAAATCTGCAATAATATAATAAACACAAACACAATACCACACAGTTGGAAACTCTCCAACTACATTCCAATTACTAAATCAAACAAAAACATCAACAACAGTCAATCATTCAGGTCCATTTCACTCATATCCACACTTGTGAAAACATCATACTCCCATACTGGGAATGGGAGTATAATGGGGCTACGGGTACCACCTGGTTGCTGGATCTTATCTCTCATAGAAATAAGTCCAGCTTAAAAGCATGGCTTAAAAGCATTTCAAGCATGGCTAGAAAAAAGGTTGTTGTACATTGGCCACACATGGCAGTTTTCCATCTAGCAAACCAGTGGACAAATACAGCTCCATTGTGTGTGGAGTTTGTATCACTGGCATTGCAGGAACAACTATACTGCTTATGTACAATGTTAAATAGTAAGATCAATATCAGGTGACTTAAAAAATCCTTTAGACAAAGACCTAGGAATGGGTGAACACTGCATGCAGTGAACACTCTAGCGGGAAAGGTTGCCAACATCGTTATTAATGTTGGACAAAGAGTCTCAACCATAGAGGTGAATTTTTTTGCCCCTCCTGACTTGTCTTAGCGCCTGCCTTTTGCATAATCTGCATGGCGAAGATAAGTTTCAGGTAATGCAACAACAACAACAAGCACTACAAACAGTCTACTCACATAGCAGCAGGTTTTAACAAACCAAAACCACAACACCGCACAGTCATTGTAGCATGGGAGATATTCAAAGCAATTGACACTGTCAATTACCACACATTCATACACAAACTTGCACAAACACAGGTACCAACAACAATCACAAAATTCATAAACACTTATATCAAAAGCCGCAAAGCCTACACCACATATAACAATCACAAATCAAAACAAAAAACTCATAAAAATAGGAGTCCCCACAAGGCTCCACCTGTCTATCACCCACGCTATTCAACATCTACACTGCATACATTCCAGCACCACCACCAAACGTACACACCATAACATATGCAGACATCACCACAATATAGACTAGTTTGGAATAAGGGCTTTTTAGTGTTAGGAAGAGGGTACAATAACTACTAGAGCCAATCATATGTAGAGGGAAAATTGAGAAGCAGCGAGCGACTAGTACATTTTACGGTTTAAAATATTTCAAATATTTATTGGTTCAAAATCTTGACCCCTTCTCTTCAAAAATTCTTAAATACTTTTTTAAATATTGCAAAAGCAAAAGCAGTTTTTGGGGATTTTTAGTTTTTTGCCGCTTTGTAGGGACGGCGCTGCTGGCGCGCTTGATTTCCAGTTTTTTAATGTTTCAATTACAGAAAATGCTTAATTTAAAAGTTTGGAATGGACTTTTTAAAATTAATTTTTAAATTTTGAAAGTTTTACAAGCAAAACATTAAAAAAATCTATGTATGTTTAAAATTAGTTGAAAAGCATATATTTCATCTTTATTTTAACTAATTCAAAATCACTGTTTAGGAAAATACTATTTTAGTGGTGATTTCAAACTGTTGTGACGTTTAATTAAAAAACAAAAATTTATTTAGCACAAACTGATATATTAAAGCACTTCAACGTAGTGAAACATACATCGTCTATTAATTTTTATGAAGTATAGGTTTAAACTTAAGAAACTAAGAAAGCTAAGATTTTTTCAAATTTTATTTTTTTCTTTTTGTACCCTCCCTCGTACAGTAAAAGATGCTTATTCCAAACTAGTTTATATGCATCACACTCAAAACACCACATAGCACAACAACAAATACAACCATATTTACAGGCAATACAAGCATGGACAAACAGCAACCAAACCAGTCGCGTGCCAATGGGGGGGGGGGTGGTTGCCCCCCGCCGCCAAAAATCCGGCAAAGCTAGATTTTTTTTGAATTTTGGGAGAGCAAATTTTTTTCTTAAATATTAATACAAAAACTTTCCTGATGCCTTACAAAAGCATATTAATAGTCAAAAAACCAAATTTTCCCCGCTTTGTGGGTTGTTTAAATTGACAATTTATCTTAGCTAACTACTATAAACACTATTAACCTTTTATTAACGTTTTAAACATATGTTTTAAAAGTTTAGGGATAAAAAAACCTTAAATTTTGTATTAATTATCATCTGGAATTAAAATTTCTAGTGTATTTTAGCGCTTTAATTAAAAATTTTCTCCCCCAGGGGGCATTCTGCCCCCCGGACCCCCCTGCCAAGGGGCTCTGCCCCTTGACCCCGCTGAGGGGCTCTCGCCCCCGAGACCCCCTATTTCTGGTGGCTGCCGCCCCCAAACTCCCCTCCCCTCAGGGTTAGTATATTGCCCCCCAGACCCCCCCCCCCCAATCGACCCAAAAACCCAAAAATCTTGGGGTCCACTCTGACCCCAAGCTCACATTTGACACACACATCGCAAATACACACAGCAAAACAGGCAAAGCACTCAAAATCATAAACGCACCCACAGCAACATCGTGGGGTAAACCAAAGGAAACACTTACACACATAAAAGACAATCACTCAGCCCAATAATCAAGTATGGCAGCACAGTC
>JASAMX010025069.1:0-25000 GCA_030248175.1 Microlaimidae sp. YZB2_3
CACAAGGAAACACTTCTAACACGTCAGCTCCTACTGTAGCAATAATATCTGTACGATTTAAAAGAACTCTAGCTGTAGCTGTCGGGTTAGTGAAAATTTGAGCACGAATCACTTCATACATTTGACGCATAGTTTGACACTGACCGGCTAGTGCATATTCAAAAGTGGTGCGGAGATTTTCTCCCATCACTTCGGAAATAGCTTTTAACTGAGACGCTAACTGATCCGTGCCCACTACGCCATGTGCATGAGTGGTTCCGTGACTATGTTTTTTTAAATCCTCAAAATAAGATGCATAATCGTTGGTGCCACGTCGTTTAAAGTGTTTTTGTTTTGGTTTTATTTTGCTAGTATGAAGGATGCAGAAAATAATTCCTTGGTCAGATTCGGTAACATGAGTTTGCTCACACGGGTTGATATACGTGTTTGGGTTTTCTTTCCACGTCAAAGCAAAATTACAATTATCAGACAAAAAATGTCTACCGGTTATTTTACCTTTAAAGTCTGCAAAACGTAAATAAGGACATTTTTCTTTTGGGTCCACCTCCCAATTTAAACGTGAATTGTCGGAAAGTAAACAAGTTCCTTTATGATAGGAACAAGAGGAAACATCTCCTACGGGACTTTCCATAAGGGACGAGCCAAAACGTTTAAAGACGGAAGTTTTATAATAAAAACAGTTTTTTGTTTCAAAAGGTTTCCAGTAACAACAATCTGTACCTCCCCCCGGGATACTCCCAATTTAACGGGTTGTTTGTTTGAAAAAGTCCACCCTTTTTTATCAAATCCCCGTCTGCACACTTATTGAGAATAATCATGTTTTGACACTCAGATTCGGACATCGAAATAATGTTAGTTTTTTCACGTTTGAGGAAATTATCGTGGAAGAACCACGAAAAAGTTTCCACTTTACAATACACGCGTTTACAATGAAATGCCTCACTTTTATACATAATTTGATTTTGCTTGTAAAAACAAACGGTACCATATAAAGTTTTAGCATTATTAATATTTGTAATATTTACCTGGCATGGCGGCGATTGAGGAACAGTCCACAGTGTTTTCCCATGATGGGATTGGCAAATCATAGGACCATCTGAAACCAAGGCAACATTAGACGGAAGTAAAATGCACAAAATTACCAGTACAAAGTTAAAAAGCGCCCAGTTTAGATTAGGCTTAGGCATGAAACCAGTATTAGAACTTCTTTCAGGATTTGGGCTTAGTTGATCAAGATGAACATTTGTATGTGAATCGGCCTGAGCAAGGGGCCGCGGCAAAGACTTTGCAAAGACTGAGAAGGCTGAGAAGGCAAGGGGGCCTCCTCTTTTGCAAAAATTTCCGCGCTTTCGAAGATACTTTCGAGCTCAAGGTCTAAGTTATTCTCAAAAGAAATTTGATCGGCTTGTGCAACCGATCCCAAAACTTCTTGCGCACCTATAGGAGCTAACTGCTGGGCTGAATGATTGATTTTAGCCTTGGTATTGTCTACATATGGAGATGCTGCCAGGGTTAAATGAAGCGCAAACCCTCCATACGATCTTGAGACAAAACCAAGGAAACAACGGTGTTCCTATCCAGATTATTAAAACGGGCACTTAAAGATTGTGTTTCTCTTTTAAGATTCTCTAGTTCGGATTCGATAGAAACGTTTGTTTCTGAATTAGCTTGTTGGACATTATTTTTTAAGGAAGAAACTTCTTCTTCCAGGCGTTGTATTCGAGCTAAAAAGGAAGTAGTATCTTCTTCAGAAGATGTGGTAGTATTGCCGCAGCTACGCGTGGGTGAACGGGAGTTAGGGTAAGATGGCGGCGGCTCACCGCAAAACTCTCGGCGGTTTCCAAGAGGAGTACAATTGGCGGAATCTGGGTCCACCGCAAACAGACTAGGCATTGCTCTTGAATTTTGGGTGGGTGAAGCACGGGCTGAGGACCTAAAGCCACGCTGACCAAAAGAATTTTGGAAACGTGATAGGGTGGGATTAAATGAGGTGGGCTGGTAGCCATTCATGCAACCACCAAATTCCATGTGGCGGCAAAGTATGCATAATTGAATATTACACCGGTCGCAATGTAGGTGTAAGGCGGGTTGACGGTTTTGACTTGACACAATTTGTCGACAATCCGGGCAAGCAATTGAAACAAGACAGTGAGTGGAAAGTAAAAGAAGACCACGATGCGTCTCAGTATGTGGGCATGATTGACCTCGACGGCCTAACATGCCTATAAATGGTTGGCTAGTAGCTTGATTACTTGGTAGTTCTTTTAACCTTAATAATTGATTCTTAACACACTCAAGCTCTGCTTCCAAGGATTTATTTTTCAGCGCTATGTCTTCGGTTGAAGGAACCTGCTGATAAACATTGATCGATTCTTCAAAACATACACGGCGCTGGGTACCTGGAGAAGGAGAACTTGAGCGTCTATTAGATGACAAATGGGGAGAGGCAGAACGGCTCTGGTGAACGTTCCGAAGGTAAAGGCTCTCTATAATAAAAAGGTTGTCCTCGAGGTGCAGCTCGAGAAGGATTATGGCACAGGTATGGAAAATGGCCGGTGCGGCCACAGTTATGACATATGGTTCGGTTTGAATTTTGAGAAAAGGGACGCCGGGGAGGTCTGAGTTTCCACGATAGGTCTGTCTGTTAAGAGGCATCGGCTGGCGCCTCCTTTGATATTCAAATTTTGGGCGTTGAATCAAAAAGGTTTCGTTTTGATTCTGGGAATTTTCATCTGAGGACAGCTGTAAACGGTTTAATGAACGTTCCACGCTTTCCAACCGTGAAATTAACCGGCTGTTGTCTGTGGGAACAGTCTGGGTTGGCGCCGTATGAAAGACGCTTTGAGTGTCAGTAAGGTTAGCTACGGTAGAAGGATTTTGAGCTTTACGCAGCTTAATTTCCAGCCTTTTAGCAGCTAGAATACTTTCCTCAAAATTATTTGTGTTAACAAACATTAATGGTTTTAAAAGGTGGGGAAGGACATTGTCAACAAACTGGTCGCATAACATACGATTTTTGGTGGTATTATCGCATGTAGGATAAGCTTCGACCGCCAAACGTCTTAAACGGTCAGCAAATTCGTCAACACTTTCATTGACAGCCTGTTTGCAGGATGAAAATTCAGCTGCTTTTAAAACTTGAGTTTCTGGGCTATGAAATGTGGTTAAAAGGGCGTCACAAAGAGCCGTATAGTTAGGAAATTGCCCATTCGGTTGGGCACGTTGTAAATTTGTAAATGCAGCTTCCGCATGATCACGAAAGAAATTAGGAAGGATTGTCGCCCTTCGGGTGGCGTCAAAGCCGTGGGCATCAGCCCAACGGTCAAAGGTACGAAGGAAAGCAGGGAAACTTTCCGTGGGTTTACCACGGTAATATGGTAATTGCCCCAACGATGGTTCAAGGGCACGAAATTGGACTGTATTTACAGCCTGGGCTACTTGAGCTGCCTGTTGAGCAGCCTGTTGATTACCCGCTTGAACTTGCTGCTGAAGGAGTGTCCATTTTTTTGAAGGGGGAGGGGATAAGAATCCTCAACCCCCTTTCTGCCCATCTACGGGAGTACCCCCAAATTTCAGGGGGGTGTCGGCAGTTTTAAAATTTCGGGAGTTACCAACCCTTCCCATTCCCACTTGAGCCACCTTAAAGCTGAGCTACTTCAAATTTTAAGGCAAGAGGGGCATTCCGAAACTTTTGAAATTTTTAATGATGGGTACAGCAGGATTTTAAACAACAACATTAATTAATATCCCACTTGTCCGGTGATAAAAATATTAAATACCCTGAAAATCTGAGGGAAGTTCTCGAATGTGTATTTTTTTTAAAGTTAAAAAGCCTCAAACCCTGTTATGGCCACCTGAGGTGAATTAAAGCACACCGGAGTCGTAATAATAAACATCATCAAATTTAATTAAAAACTACTTATTGAGTTTTATATCGAGATCAGCATTAGTTTTGTTTAAATCCAACGATTATCACCTTAAAATTGGATAACATTATTTAACCATATTTTTTTATTTAAAAAAATTACAAATCAGAATTTGAAATTTGTTTTAAGTTGATAAATTTATACGACAGTAGCTATTAGTAATTCCTAGTTATAAATCCTACCTATTAGTTATTTCTAGTTATGAACCTTAGCTATATCAACATTTTGAAAATAAAACATTAATGTTTTAGGTATATTATTTTATTCAAAATGTTAAAAATCTAAAAATTTATGAAGAATTTCAAAAACACCTATTTATAAACTAATAAATAGCAAACAAGGTTGTATAAGTCTTTAAAAGTGTCAATTTTTTAAATTTTTTTCGCATTAAAGTCGACAGTTTTGCGTGCTACCGATTTCCTGTTTGCTGTCCATTACTAGAGTAATCCATGATACAAAATTTTTAATACGTATTGGCCAAAAGCGTTTGTATTGATTATTTAGGAAATATGATGATTTAAAAAAAAATTTTAACTTTCCCTGTTAGCTTTTCTAGTGGGCTTTTTATTTATTAAAGTTTTGTTTTATTTGTATTCCTTCAAATCTGAAAAATCGATTTTAAAAATAATTGCCTAAGTTTTTATTTTTTTTGCGAATCAGATTAGGGTGGCTTTAAGTGACACTAAGATTAGGGAAGTCTAGTAAATAAAATTTCCCACCTTCCCTTAATGTTGCCCTAATCCTAGTGGCACTAAGAGGTTAGTAACACTTGTTTATAAGTGCGTCTAGTAAATTTGGCCCCTGAGCCTAAGCAAAACCCAAAAAAAGCTAGACTTTATCATAATATTTTAATAATAGTGTGCTTTAAAAAAAAATTTACTTTCAAAAATAGCAAGCAATTGTTTTTCGGAAAATATTTTACCAAAATGTTTTTGCAAGGTTATTAATAGCAGAATTATTTGAAATTATTTTACAGTTATTTTTTACGACCGCATTATTAAGAATGCATTTTTTCTACACACCACAAAAAACCAACCACAAAAATGTTTTGACCGCACAATCAAAGCTAAACAGCAATTCTAATGTTTATTATCTTTCGAGTCGTCTCATTGCTTCTCAGCATTTTTAAAGTTAGTTATTATTTTTTTAAATGCACGAAAATGTAGACAAAAAACAAGAAAATTTCAAACATGAAATGATTAATTTTGTTTTATGTCTTCTCAATAATTTTTTTATAATTTTTTTTAAGTCAGTCAAACAAACTAAATGACTTTTACGTAAAACAAACAATTGTTATGCAATAAGTTTATGTTTTCATTTAATTAATTTAATTAAGTTTATGTTTAAGGCTATGTTTTTGCTCGTTAGTACCCTGGTGTCCAGTATCCTCGTGTCCCCCCTTGCATATTGAATCGATTTTACTGCGAGGTAGTGGTTAACGCAATTTTTTTAAGCCCAGTCGTGTTCAGTACCCTCGTGTCCCGTACCCTCTTGTCTAGTACCCTCATGTCCAGCACCCTCGTGTGCACTACCCTAATGTCCCGTTCTCCACAATTCTGTATATTAAAATGCTTATATCAATTTACAAAAGAGTTATTTATAGTTTAATTGTATAATAAGGATTCAAAAAACGTTTTTACATATAAAAATCTATTTAGTTTAGCGCCTAGTTTATAGAATTAATTTCAAATTGGAACAAACAGTTAAATTAAGGTCAAAATATCTTGCCTTTTTTCTATAAAAACAAGGTTTTAGCCCTGTAAGTGTGTGTGTGTGTGTGTGTGTTTGTGTGTGTGTGTGTGTGTGTGTGTGTGTGTGTGTGTGTGTGTGTGTGTGTGTGTGTGTGTGTGTGTGTGTGTGTGTGTGTGTGTGTGTGTGTGTGTCTGTGTCTGTGTGTGCGCGCGCGTGTGTGTGTGTGTTTGTGTGTTTGTCTGTGTGTGTGTATGTTTGTGTGTGTGTGTGTGCATGCGTGCGTGCGTGCGTCATGCGTGCTTGCGTGCGTGCGTGCGTCATGCGTGCGTGCGTGCGTGAGTGCGTGAGTGAGGGCTTGCGTGTGTGCGTGCGTGCGTACATGCGTGCGTGCGTGCGTGCGTGCGTGTGTGCGTGAGTGTTTGCGTGCGTGCGGGCGTGCGGGCGTGCGTAGGTGCGTGTGTGCGTGCGTGCGTGAGTGTATATGTGCGTGCGTGCGTACATGCGTGCGTGCGTGCGTGTGTGCGTGCGTGCGTGCGTGCGTGCGTGCGTGCGTGCGTGCGTGCGTGCGTGCGTGCGTGCGTGCGTGCGTGCGTGCGTGCATGCGTTCGTGCGTGCGTGCGTGCGTGCGTGCGTGTGTTTGCGTAATATAATAGTGTAATATAATATTTCTCTAGTGTAACCTGCTTAATATTTATAATTCTCTAGTTTTTTTGTGGTCACAACAAAATTCTTAATTCTTACCAAGGCGCGAATATAGTGCCGATAATTGACCTTGGTGTAGCTACTTTCGTTTTTTTGTAAATCACGGCTTTCAGTGGCTTCTGGCAGTTGATGGTTCATTGTTTGTTTGAAAAAATAGGTTATTTTCCCGATCGATATTGCATTTATTTTTAAGAAAATTAAAAATAACTGGCAATAGCCAGTTAAAGTGACGTCAGATTTTAAGTACGGTCGAAAGGGCCTGATATATGATTTCTTCAAAAATACACGATTTAATAAAAATATATCGTGATAAACCCCTTTAACAACAACTTTAATCATGGTCAGAAAACGATTTTTTAAGCGTAAACCAAAAATCAAGCAAAATTGATTTTTTTTCAATAGTACGTTTTTAAAGAATATAAGGTAGTGTCTCCTGTCACAATAGCTGCAGTACAGCGGAAAATATTTTACTTTTAAAGTCTAAAATTTAAAATGTTTCAAACATTTGTTTACTATATTTAAAAACAATAATTATTATATGTAATACATTAACCAAGCTATGAACCTTCAACAGCAAGAATTCTTTCTAAAATACATTTAAAATTAATTTAGCAAAATATTATACAAAATTAATATATTATTTTCAATGTAACGAAACTTATTACTTCTTTTTATTGTAATTTATATTTTGAATATCAAACCAGAATTGCAATAAATATTTTTATAATCTGTAGACTTTAATCATTTCTGATTATTATCCAGTTTTATTATCCAGACGAAAGTGTGATATCATCTCTGGCGTTTTATTGTATATAAATCATGTGTTTTATTTATTCATTTTTTACGTGTTTTGTTTATTTTATTACTAATGTTTGGAAGCCTTTAGAATACTGATGAAGGCCTCTGTTTTTAAAGTTAGGTAAGTTAAGTAAGTTAGGTTTCAAGTTAACTTTTTCAAGTTAGTCAAGTTTGGAAGCATAAATAAAATCTTTTTAAAATTAATTTGGCCTTAAAAAAGCTATACAATCCACCTGTTTAATTAGTTATTTTGATATCGGTTTTCAGTTTAAAATATTTTATACTTCAAGGAATTGTTTAAATATAATCGACCGTTCCGTCGGCTAAATATCCCCTTAATTTTTTGTTCACTTCAAATAATTTCTGTACATACTATAATTTTGTGTAAAAGAATTTTCTGAGTAAAATATAGTAATGCTCCTGCTCAAAGTTTCCTGTTGTAGTGCTCCGAAACTGTAAAAAAATTTGAAATCCGGAGTCCCTTAAATTAAATAGTCAAGAACAAAACAGCATACGTTATTTTATTTTTTTTTACAATGATTTACATTTTTTAATGTATTAATAAATTTAGTATATTTATGGTATTACTTTTAAATGGTAAAATTTTTTAATGTTAAAATATTTCATAATCAACTTTGGTGTGAGGGTCCATCAACAATAGGAAACTTTGAGCTCGAGCTTGAAATGAGCTCGTGGTAGCATGTAAGACACAAGTTTGAAACCTAATCTTAAGCCTAAGCCTAAGCTTAACGCTAAATTAAAATCAATTTTCTACTTAAAATTAAAAACACCAGAAAATGACATGTCCAAAAAACAAAGTTCTCTTGTCTAAACAACGTCTAAATCAATGCGGTATGGCCGCTGATATGCTTCCAGTTACATATATAGTTCAAAAAAATTATTGGTTTTTATCCATTTTTGTAATG
Organism: Microlaimidae sp. YZB2_3; assembly: GCA_030248175.1. Taxonomy (NCBI): domain Eukaryota; kingdom Metazoa; phylum Nematoda; class Chromadorea; order Desmodorida; family Microlaimidae; species Microlaimidae sp. YZB2_3. The sequence goes on from JASAMX010025069.1 coordinate 8,045, forward strand.
AATTTTACCAAGCTCGCCGTGGTGAAAAGAGGGTGGTTGGTGGTACCTAGGTATGACGCAATTATCACGATACTACGGAAGAAAAAGTACATCTGTTGCATCAACTGGCCCAAAAGAACACGCCTAAATAAAGGCTATGACTTGGAATGGGTGAAAAAAAAATCACTTCAAATATCCCACTACATTAACCACTAACCATTTTCCCTAAATTTTAGTTTTTATTTGCAAAGAAAATGTGATGACCCATAACTGGAGGCCAGATAAGACTACGATTTTTTTTTGGAAACAGAGAAAAAATGCCCCTACCAGGATTTGAACCCGGGTCTCATTGCCCTGAATTCCAAGCAAGCAACAAACAAGCCTGAGAACAACAACCCTGGAGGCTTGTTGTTTCAGTCCGGCGCGCTACCTCTGCACCATACAGGCTGGTTGTGTTGTGATTTACTTTACAGCGTCTCTTATACTCGCCAGTAGTTGTGAATCATCACTTCAGGAGGGAACGTTCCAACGGCACAAAAACAACTCCAAAAAAACCTGATAGGCTTTTGATCCCTATGACGTCCCCATACTGGACCGGTATGATATTTTCATCCGGGAGTACAACAGATCCGTAACCCCTTGTCGAGATGGTCTCTACGGTTTCCGCCACCAAAGTAAAGGTGTAATTGTAGCGGTCGGACAAATCACAAGAACTAAAATTCTGGTAGTAGTGGGTGATGCAAGATCCGCTGGTGAAGCAGAAAGGACGACCAACTTCGCACGACAAAGCACTGCAATTGGGCAAACACTGGCCAAAGGATGGGCAGTAGACGGAGTTTAGCGGAGTCGCGCAGCTTCTTCTTAATACCTAAATAAATTTAAAAAGTACACTAATTGCAATTTGATTTTGGTTTAATTAATATTACTGTGCTTCTTTAATAATGTCACGCTGCTCAAGGTGCATAGTTCTCAACCGAACTAGTTCTATAGTAAAGAAAGAACCCGCCAGATTTTGTCTAAATAGTGCCTTTATATGCCATGTCTCAGAGGGGTACTATTTTGTTTAATAACATGACCGCGCCCGCATTGTTTTAGTCATATTTTTGCCTGAATTTTGAAGCTCCTGACGGATTGATAGCGGCTGATCCTCCCACTACCATTTTCACAGAGCAAAACATATAGCCACCAATCTGGAATACTACTTGGCATTTTGAGGGTCCTTAAAATTTTATCGAGGTACTTTATAGTCATTTTTTAGCTATTGAAACATAAAAAAATCGCTGTTACGGTTGCTGAAAGATTGCACCGTAGATTTATTGTCATTACTGCTAAAATTAAAATTATGTTTTATTTAAAATTCAACTTTTCATAAAAGGTCAACTTGTTACTGAAATTTTAAGACTTGTTTTTTTTTACTTTTTTTAACTTATATTCTTAATATAAAAAAATTAATATTCAGATATACTAAACAAGCGTGTTTAATAAAAAAAATTTAAAACACTTTTTCCTGATCGGGCGAGCCTAATTTTCGTTTAGCTAACACAGTTAGCCCACTTTTCTAGTTTCAGTGTATGTTTGCAATTATAATTTATAAATCTTGTGTTGTGTCTTCTAATGCAACTTTTTTCATTAATAATAATAGGACCAAGCCAATAAAACAGATTCTGATGCTAAAATATTTCGTAAATCATTAGGCAAACCAAACGCACGAAAAAATAAATATTCTAATCATTTTATTCAGTTAAAGGTGCGGTGCGGAGTCAAACTTTTTGTCTTCGATTTTAACAGTTTTTGTGAACACCTTACACCTAATAGCCCACAAAAAGTTTTTCAACAAAATGTCTCCCGTGGTTCAGAAGTAATAATGACACCCCAAAAATGGCGTTTTTCGACAATTCTGTATGTGAAAGATTGCTTAATGGGTTTAACGATTTACGTTACAAATTATACACGCAAGGAAAGCGGCTACTTTCTACTTTAATTTGATACTTTGATCGTTAAGATTGAAATGAAATGAAATCTCTTACTATTAACATCATTATACCAAAAATTTATAACATAATAATAAAGGAAAAATATGTGACTTGATATATTTCTCAGACACATTGAGTGTTTTTATTAGGGCGCGCCCTAATAAGAGCGCGCTTATGATAGGGAACTCGGATGTGCTAATTAGGGCCCTGTTTTTGAAAGGTGGGCCCTTTTTAGGGCGTATAAAAGCTCTTATTAGGGCACGCCCTTATTAGCACACCATGGCCCTAATAAGGGCGCGACCTTATTAGCGCACTTATTGATTTTCAAAAAAAAAAGATTATTTATAAGACTGTTTTATGCGACTGTTATCGTAGCTGCGATGGCTCAGTGGTAGTGATTCGGCCTACCATTGAGCAAATGACGGTACGAATCCCGCAGACGGTAGATTTTAATTTTTTTAATTAGGTTTAATTTTTTTTAATTTTTTTCTTTACAAAAATTGTCAATCTAATTTTTTGTGTTATTATTTTTCTTTTAATTTAACATGAGTAGCCCACCAAAAAATAGTCGTTTGTTTTTGTTATTGTGTTTTGGAAATTATACTTATCGCATTTGGTACACTATAACAATAGAAAACTAACCTAAAAAAATGGTTAAATGTTAATCCTGTTGAAATATGAACTAAATAATAATGACAAATTCAAAACTAATTCGTTTAGTATTAGTTTTGTGAAAATAAATAAATACCTACCTTATAATTGCTTTTTAATAAGATTTACTTGTGCATTAAGGTAGAATGATACAGTTGCAAAAATTTCACTAATTTTCCCCAAAACATGTACTCGGGGGTTTTCGGATGTCCTGATGAAAAATTTTACCTCCGTTTTTCAATTCGACCCCCGGGGGGCACTAGATTGGTTGCGACGCCCCCCCCCCTCCCTGAGGGCATTCTAACTATATAGCAGTTTTACCTCAAAAACACCTCAAAGCACGTGTTCGGGGTTGAATACAGTATTGATTAATGAACACTTTTTTTAATTAAAAAGTGAAAATTAAAAAAACAAACATTTTTTGATGTTAAAAACATTGCCAACGGGGAATCGAACCTAGAGCTCCGGGATTACAGTCCGACGCTCTAACCACTCGGCTACTGCTCTGTCTGAGTTTCTTTCTTAAAAGCTAGTTTTAAACCAACGTTTAAAAATGTAATTTCCTGACGTCAAATCAAAAAAAATATAAAGGAAAGTTTAGTTATTTAATAGGAATTAGATTGTTCCCAACTTTTAACACAGAAGTTGTACCATAATTCTGAGCCAGTTTTTAAGTTTTTAACAAAATCTCTACTATCATTTCTTTTTATTTTTTTATTTCAATAATTTTAGCAATAAAAAGAAATTAAGAAACTTTAATAGTAGGAATTTTGCTAAAAATTTTTGTGGGCATGTACATTTGGTGTATCTAACTTGAGTTAAATTTTTATTTCGAAATATTAACTCTGGTACGTTAAATTGGGAAAAACTGTTTTAAAATGACTTTTTTCAACGAAGCATATCTCGGCGTGAAATAGTCCACCAAAAATGTTAAGGATACCCAACTGACCAAAAAACAAAACCCTTTCTCCCAACATAAAATTTGCTTCTGTCCGTTTCGTACGGTACGAGTTATACACAAAAACCTACAGGGTATCATAACTGTATCGTTCCACCTTAAATAAAATGCGAATAGTTTTAATTTTAAAGAAAAAAATATAAGGGAGCACGGAACAGTTGTTTTTTTTTTTGAAGAAAATTGATTTTACTACGAGGGTTCTAATTATTCACGGTCATACCTTAATTTTCAGCAAAATAAACTTTTCACACCTTTTCCGTTTGAACAAAAAATAAATTGAAATGCTAAACAACTAGAATGCTAAATGCAAGTATAAATTCCAAAAATCAATGACAAAAATAAACGTCTATTTTTTTAGTGGGCTATTCTTGTTAAATTGAAAGAAAGAGAATAAAACAAAAAATTAGATTGAAAATATTTTGTAAAGAAAAAAATTTAAAACATCTACCGCCCGCGGGATTCGAACCAGTCACTTGCTCAATGATAGGCCGAATATCTACCACCGAGCCATCACAACTACGTTAACAGTCGCATAAAACAGACTTATATATCATCTTTTTTTTTGAAAATCGTTAATTGCGCTCATAAGGGCGCGCCCGTATCAGGGCCATGGTGTGCTAATAAGGGTGCGCCCTATTAAGAGCGTGCTCCTATTAGGGCGCGCCCTAATAAGATCTCTTACACGCACTAATAAGGACCACCTTTAAGAAACAGGGCCCTATTTAGCACTTTCGAGCGCCCTAATAAAAGCGCGCTCTTATTAGGGCGAACCCTAATAAGAGCACACAATGTGTCTGAGAAATATATGAAGTCGCATATTTTTCCTTAATTATTATGTTATATATTTTTGATTATTTGATTAAAATTTTTTTAAAAAAGGAACAAAAGTATTGTACAAATCACCGGAAAACAACATGCAATATTTATTTACAAAAGCGGTCAAAATTAATACAACATTTATGAAAAAAAATATTATGTAAAAAGAAAACTAAAATTTCAATAAAAATACCAGAAACCTAGGTGGCTGTTAAGGTAATCCTGGGAAAACAAACTTTAAAACTTTGAAAGCAACAAGACCACAAGTAACTTAAGTAAAAATAAAGTATATCTATAAGGTAGTATTTTAAAAGGGAAAAATAATATAAAAATCTTTCGAAAGCATAAATTTATGTTTTATAATAAAGGGAAGAAGAATACATAGCCCTTAATAGGACTGATAAATGTGTCTATTAAACTGGGTAAACATTGTTAAAACTAATGTTTTTAATTTTTGATTTAAATATGGACAGCATTCAGAATCAATTACAGATTGAGGTAAATCATTTCAATATTTGGATGCTCTTAAAGGAAAAGAGTTCAAATACACATTTTAAGCTTGTGGAATTAAAAGTTTTAAATTGTGATCAGTTTTGCCTTTATAATTAGCAAACTCAAAAAAATCATTAAAGGACAAACCTTTAAGTTTTTTACAATACAAAAGCTCTGAATTAAATCATATCGTATTCTTTGTTCCTCAAGAGATTCTAAACTAATAATTTTTATTCTTTGAAGATAATTATAATTTTTACAAAGATTACACTTACTAAATAAACGGCTGTGAATGATCTTTGTATTTGTTCAATGCAATTCATATCTTTTAACAAACAAGGGCACCAAAAAGAGGTACAGTATTCTAGTACAGGCCTTACAAAAGACTTGTACGCCTTAATTAAAGCCTGAACATTTTTAGTTATAAAACATCTAAATATAATATTAGGCATCTTAGATGCAGTTTTAGCAATGGTTTTACAATGTTCATTAGATTTTAACTTACCAGTAACTATAATACCAAGATCTCTGGCATTTTGACAAGCAGTGAGAGGTTTACTGTCCATAAAAATTGGTAATCTTTGATTGCCGTGACCCATATGTATTAAAAAGCAGTTTTGTACTGCAATTTTTAGTTGCCATTTATGGCTCCATTCACTTTGTTTACAGCAGTTTGCAAATTAACATTATTTTCTTACTTTTGACGAATTCGATACAACTTAAGATCATCAGCAAACGTTTTACAAGTAATTTTAGATGGGAATATATCGGGTAAGTCGTTAATATACAGCAAAAACAAGAGTCGGTTTAATACCGACCCCTGCTGTACCCCAGAAATGACATTAATGAAAGTTGAAGAAGCTTTATCAATAACTACTAATCTGTTTGGTGAAGTATTTGTCGAAATATTGCGTTTCCCGTACAAAAAGCCCACGATTTTTTCTTAAAAACACCAAACGACGGCACTGATTTTGTGAAGTTTGTCCAAGCTTTCTTACCTTCACTTCATGTTTTTAGCTAAAAAATCGCGGGTTTTTTGTACAGGAAAGGCAATATTTCCACAAATACTGTACAAATCTTAACGATCAGGGTATCAACTTAAAGTAGAAAGTAGACGCTTTATTTAAGTGTATAATTTGTAACGTAAATTGTAATACCCATTGAGCAATTTGTTACAGATATCTCTAAAAATGCCAATTTGGGGGTCATAACTCCTGAACCACTGCAGATATTTTGTTGAACAAATTTTCGTGGCTATTGGGGACAGGGGTAAGGTTTCAAAAAAAATTATGAAAATCGAAGACAAAAAGTTTGACTCCGCACCGCACATTTAAGTAAATTTTGCTTTTTATAACTGTTCACTGCGCTAGAAAATAAATAATATTTTCGCAACTGTAACGTTTACTTTCACTACCCTGGGCATTTTGTCATACAAATTTAACTTCCTTTTGACTTAACTGAGGAAAGTGAATCAACAATATATTAACTGACAAATATAATGAATTGTGGAAACAATAAAACTTGTTTAAATATTTAAATTATGTGCCTAGCGGTATTTTTCTAAGTGTCTCTGCTAACGCCTTTTTGCCATTCCCTATAACGGTTTTCGCAGTGTAAAACCTGTGAAGCAAAAAAAGGTCAAACAGTAAAAAACAACTCGATTTTGAACTGTCAAATTGATATTTATACCGGTTTTGTTAATTTAAAGCTAGAAAAACGAATTATAATTTCAATTAAAACGGGTTTAATATAAATTACTTTTATCTAAAGCATTAGTTTGTACATGGCGGCTACTTAATGGTCAAAACCCAGCCAATTGAACCGAAATTCTTCAGTGTTAAAAATTTCCACAGAGTTATGACGCTACAGAATCAGCTTCAGCCCATGAGCGATGGATAAAGAAGAATTATGATGCTATAGAATCACTTTTAGCCAATGAGCGCTGGGGAAAAAGAATTATGATGCTATAGAATCACTTTCAGCCAATGAGCGCTGGGGAAAAAAGAATTATGATGCTATAGAATCACTTTCAGCCAATGAGCGCTCAGGACAAAAGAATTATGATGCTTTAGAATCACTTTCAGCCAATGAGCACTGGGAAATCAGAATTATGATGCTATGAAATCACTTTTGGCCACTTTCCTACTGGGTATGAAATTGATCGCCAACAAACCTCATATTTTTAGCTCCTCATAATTTCATTCCAATAAAGCAAAATATATAAATGTAAATCGCGAATAGTGCCCGTCATTTGAGGATCCTTAAAATCCTAACCCAATAAGGACGCCTCTTGAACCTGTCTCCGGAAGACTGGAGGCAATAAGGATGCAGGTAAAACCTGCCTTGGAGGCAGGTAGGAGGCAAGGTGGAGGCAGGTATGAAGCAGCAAAATTTCCAATCGAGGCAGTTAGGAGTCAGGTAAAAACCGTTTTTCCCAGTCAGGGCACTGCCTCCTTTCCGGACTAAAGTAGATGAATTAGTACCCATCATTAGTACATGAAGTACATGGCGCAAGAATCAAACTGGTACCTGAAAATGAACAGTTCCAGGGCTGGCAGCGAAATATTCCCAGGCCGTAAGGAAGCCGTCAAAAGGTACATCATTATCGGTCAATATGAACTCTAAACCTTCGATAGTTTCCAATTTGTTTGGAAGAATATCGGCAGGAGGTGTTTGTCCAATCGTCTCAATAGTAGAAACTAAAATTATTCGCATTTGCAACTGTTACATCTCAGTGTTGGTAAAAGTCTGGAAAAACATAACGCTGAACACAGTAAAAGATTTTTCTACCAGTGACCAGTGACTCTTCTAAAACGCATTGTTCCTTCACTTTCAAAAAAAATCAAAAGTTTAAATAAAAAGCTACAAAAACAATGTTGAAATATCCCAATATTTTTAACAGTTTTGGACACTTTGAACAGTAATTGTAGAAACCTTTATAGTTCGTCCAAAAAAAATCCTTCTAAAAAACATGGACAAAGGAATCTTTATTTTGTACAAAAGAAATTTTGGCTTGTCCAAAATCCATCTGACATGTCCCGACAAAGTATAAACAGGTTTTAAATTTGCCTTTGCACTTTGACACTTTGAATTTTGTTTCTGAATACGTTGACGCTGTATATACCAACCTTTAATTGTTTTACGTTTTGTTCCATGTGGTGCGCAAATACAAAAAAACCAACTTGTTTTAGTTTGCTTTTGCTTTAATACTACTGGATGTTACGTTTAGTTTTTTTTTCAAAATAACTGGTTAAAATTGTATAAAAATAATTTTCTTAACCGATCCATCAGAGTGGTTTTTGGCTCCCTAAACTTTTTTGCCACGTTTTATCTTTTTTTTTGTTTTTCATGGAATGATTGTTATTCAAGTTTGTTTCGAATCCATTTACACAACAACTGTTCTAATAATGAAATTTGTGCATTGTGGTCAGCTGAGTACACTGAATAACATCAAATAGTGTATTAATCAAATAGTTAATTTATTTTTTTTTTAATTTATCTTTTAAAACTATTTTGTTTTTAGGTTTTCAATATTGTGACAACTTTTTACCGTTTGCCTTTTTGCTGCTTTACCATTTCAAACTTAACCCGTTCTTATGATTGCTTTTTCCCAGTTACAACCGTGAAACCTTCGTTTTATGGTATTGGTATCTTCTTCTAATCATTGTGACTTTACATATCACCGAGGTCCTGCCTAGGTTGTAGCTAATACTTCGTGCGTGATTAGTGCACAGTGAATTGAAATGGTAAATCTGTACAATAGCATATGCAAGGTTTATTTACGGATACAGTGTATCAGCTACAACCTAGGTACAACCTAAGTGATACCTAGAGTTTAGCGCGTTGAAGTAGACGCACTACAATGGTTAAACAAAGATCTTACCACCGTTAAACAAACGTTTTACTGCGGCAAGTAATATGAAGGGTTTACGGTTGTAACCGGGAAAAAGGCAATCATGGGAACGGGTTATGGATACATTTTAGCACAATTGCTTACCTACTAATGGTAAATCAATGATCGATCCCGCAACATTTTCATCATTCATGTTTATTGATCCGGTGACGTTTGTTCCATGTATGAATAAAAATGAACAATTAAATTCTTCTACGTTAAATACCATTGTTCCGTTGTCACACACAAAATTAAGCATTCGCATCGGTATATAGGTGTTTACAGCGGTTTGGTCGTAGGCCTAATGAATTAGTCTTTTTAAATTAACATTCACATTTAAAAATATGCATAATTTTTATTAGTAGACTTTTTTGCTGAGAAAAAAAAACAAAAAAATCAATATTTTTATTTTGTATCACACCTTATGAAACAACAAATCATAGATGTTAGGATTAATATTTTATATATATATATATATATATATATATATATATATATATATATATATATATATATATATATATATATATATATATATATTATATAATATCAAATATTTGATATATATTATATATTTATTTGATATATAAATATATTAACAGGATTTAACATCAATAAATCAATTGTAAGCTAAGCAGCTAACAAAATCTTTATTCCGACGTTTCAAAGCATCAGCGTGCTTCTTTCTCAAGGTTCTTAACGTATAACTGGGTAAAAACTCACTTACGTGAAAAGCCTTGAGAAAGAAGTACGCTAATGCTTTGAAATGTCAAAAAAAAATTTTGTTAGCTGTCTATCGGCAGTGTTGATGTTAAGCTGGTCTCCACGGTGTGCGAAAAAGTATTTAATCATTTAATACCTATGATGGCCAGTTACTTCAAGCGCGTGGAGGTCCGAAAAGAACATGAGACTATTCTGGATGTTTCTGGCCTTCCGGAGAATAATAACAGAAAAAAGAAAAAGGAAAACGTGGCTGAGTTATTAAAAACTCTTGATAGTAGTGATACAGTTGAAGTCATCAACTCAATTGAAGTTTTTCCTATTGCAAGAGCTAGCGACCGCCCCAGGCTGCTGAAAATTAGGTTATTTAATAAACATATTCGTAATAAATTAGTTCATTCAGGCGGTCGCCTAAGGTATTTTATCAAATATGACAAAGTTTACGTAAGGCAGTCTCTGACTGAGGAACAGAGAGTCTGTCAAAAAGAGTTGCTTGGCAAACTTCGGGAGCTAAGAGAGCAGAACAAAAAGGTTTCACTTTGGTATTCTGCTGATGGTTATCTCTTTTTGTTCGACATCACCCTCAAGGCTCCCCTAAAGGTTTCAAAAAGGATATTTCGCGACTTAATTTCCATTATAGTAAACCAAAGCTTATACCTAGTACAAAATTTGGTGTATGAATGCAAGAAGCCTTGCTAATTCCTTAGACGAGCTTGATGTTCCTCGCAGCTGTGAAGAGGTGGAGTAGTTCTATTAATTAAAAATATTTTCAGAGTAGTTGAAATAGAGGAGAAGTATGATGCAATAAAACTAATAGCGGTTGACATTTTTTTACAGAAGTCATCTAAACTGAAATTCATTGGTATTTATAGAGAACCTAGTACTAGCAAAGAAAAAAACAATCTATGGTTGAATTATATCTGGCTGACACTGAAAATTAGAATGCAGACATGAGGGGACCAATTAAAATTGTGCGGTAATGACGTTTTTTTTTAAATAACAAATAAGAACGCAGAATTTTTTTTTAATTCCACCTTTTTACAAAATATACTAGAATTAACCATCTTTAGCCCTTTAAAAATTTGCATTTGGGTTTTAAATTAAGTAAATTGATAAATAATTATTAAAATACGCGTTTGATCTTTATTATTAAACCGATTTTGTTAAAAATTTTGAATGGTTTTTTTGTTAAATAGTCGATTCAATACTGCAATTTTCGCAGTCACCTAGATTTATTTGCCTATAATATCTGAGCTAATTAGGAATTTAAAAGAAAAATTTGCAGGGACCATTGTTTTACCTTGAGATTTCAATCTGCCACGGGTAGATTGGTCTTGAGATAAAATAACACGCAAAATGAAAATAATTGGTTTGAGTGTCTTATTGAGCTAGGTTGTTTCACAACAATTTTTATTCGAGACAATAATATTTTATTTACACAATTATTTTATTTCACATATTATTTCAATTATTTCTCAAAATAAAATTTTATTTGAGGAATGTGGCACAGTAGAAAATGCTTGGCAGAGATTCAATGATATTTTGTTATTAGAAATCACTAGACATTTCCCTGGAAAAAAATTATTTACAAACAAGAAAAAATGGTACAATATCTAATACATATAAGAAAACTACAAAATCAAAAGAAAAAACTTTGGCATAAGCGTAATATTGATGAAAAAACAAGATCAAACTACAAAAAAATTTGCAAAGTATACAAAACAAAGTTAGAGATTTTAACACTAATAAAGAAACCAAAATTTTAAATTCAGGGGTTTAAACAATATTTATAAATTTGTTAAAGTTTTAAAACTGACTTAAATAAGCGTGCTCTTTGAGCCTTTAAAGTCATTTCACATAGCTATGTTCGATGATATTTTGTTAGAATTGTATTAGTTTATGTTGGTGGTTTATTAAATTTCTGATTTGATGTTGTTGATGAAAAAAGAAAAGAAAAAAGAACAAAAAGAAAAAAGAATAATGAAACAGTAAACTATGCACAGACTGTACTTAATAAAATATTAATTCTGTTATCCGATCATTAATAAATTTTTAAAAAAACAAAATAAAATTTAGCTGACCTCAATAATTGCAGTTTTGAATCGACTATTTAACAATAATATCATTCAAAATTTTTAACAAAAGAGGTTTAATAATACAAATCAAAACTATTATTTTAACAATTAATTATCAAATTATTCAATTTCATACCAAAACGCAAATTTTTTAAGGGCTAAAGTTATTTTTTTGTATCTTTTGTGAAAAAGCGGAATTAAAAAAAATCTGCTTTCTTTTGTTTTTTTAAACGTCAAAACTGCACAATTGTAATTGGTCTTTTCATGTCTGCATACTAAATCCTAACAAAGCTAAATATGCTTGCAGCTATATAGATGATTTAATCAATTTTAATTTCACTAATTTTTACAATATGTGTAAAGGAATTTATCCAAAAGAGTCACCTTTATCAAATACTAGCACATCTAACAAAAATACAAACTATTTATATATTAATATTAACTGTGAAATTACTAATATTTTAAACATCAATAAATTCAATAAAGCAGATATGTTTGTAAGTCAAGTAATTTTAGTTGTGAATTTGGTAGTATTGTAAAAGGTTACTTTTACTTTTAGTTAAACTAATAAAAGTAAAGAATTTTGAATTACTTTTACTTGACTTTTGAAATTTCAATTACTTTTACTTTTACTCTTACACGACTTTTGAAATTTCAATTACTTTTACTCTTACTCGGATTTTTTCTAGCATATACTTAAATTAATTTAAGTAAAATTTATGTAATTTCAAGGACTCAATTTTTACGGGCTTGTTGAAAAATGAGTGGCAGAAAAAACTTTTTTAAGCCTTAACACGCTAAACACCATTTATTTAGACCAAAAACTTGTTAAAATGAAAATTTTTATAGAAAACTAGCAACAAAACATTGAGACGGAGCTCCTGAACTACAAAAACGGACGTTTTGCTCCGTTTCAAAATTACTTTTATTATACTTTTACTCTTACTTTTACTTAAAAGTAGGTCTTACTTTTATTTTTACTTTACTTAAATAAAATTTTGACTTTACTTTTACTTTTACTTTACTTAAATAAAAAAATCACAAATTACTTTTACTCTTACTTTACTTAAATTAAAATTTTTCGAATTACTTTTACTTTCACTTAAAATAATTGAAAATCATTACTTTTTACATTACTAGAATTAGGTCCTAATATATTTTATAGTCAACTTATCAGTTTAGCTCGAATTTGTTCCAATAAAAAGTTCTTTGGCGATAAACTTAAAAATTTATATTATGACTTATAATTAAAATTAGGCTACAATGACTATGAATTATATAATAAACTTAAAAAATTCTTCATTTACTATAAAGCTTTAATATCTAAATATTCCTCCAGTAATACCAAAGAGAAAACATGCCACTTTTAGTTTATGATTAATTACGCAATCCTTGTATCTTTGCTTGAGTTCAAGGTTTTTGTACAGTGGTCTTCTAACTTAAAGAAATCACGCAGACAAAGGAATCACGCTACAGTTATAATTTTTATATTTTTTCTCGTGTAATTTTTCATGTTTTTTTCTCGCGTTTTTTTAGTTTTATACTGTTTATTTTTTATTAATACACATTTTTACAAAAATTTTTTTTATTTTAAAATAATCTTTTATTAATTATACTTTAATTATATATTCCTTAAGTGATGTAATGGTTCCTACTGAGGAGCTCCGGCTATTACATTTTCAAGAGAGTTTTCAAAAAATATGTCTAGGATAAGGAGCGAAACACATTTTTTCATGTGTTTATTTTTTATAAATAGAAAAATAAATATATATTTAATATACTTTCTCGGTTTATTTTTCTTGATATATTATTAATGAAACATTTAATTTTTTTTTCATGTCATTCCGTACTTTTTATTTATAGCTTTGTTTTCATCAAAATTAAATTGAAATTATGCCTATTTTTTCTTTTAATTTTTTGTTAATTATTTCATTTTTTATAGCCGAAATCTCACTCTTAAAAATTTTCTTTTTTCTGTTTATTATTTACGAGGTCAGCCGTTTATTTATTTTATTAGCCGTTATTATTTATTTTTTTTCTATTTATTATTTACTTTCTCGGTTTATTTTTCTTGATATATTATTAATGAAACATTTAATCTGTTTTTTTCATGTCATTCCATACTTTTTATTTATAGCTTTGTTTTTATCACAATTAACTTGAAATTATGCATATTTTTTTCTTTTAATTTTTTTGTTAATTATTTTATATTTATAGCCAAAATCTTTCTTTTAAAATTTTTTTCTTTTCTTCTGTTTATTATTTACGAGGTCAGCCAGACATAATTCAACCATAGTTTACAATTGATTAATTTGGGTTAAATCCTGTTAGTATACTTATTAATTAGATGTTAGAAACTCTGAGTCCCAAGTATATTGTACTTCAGAACCAAGCGATCTGTTGGCTTCATAAATAGGAACTTTTGAACCTAAATACACAAAATTGTCTAGGAGGCACGTAGATTTAGACTTTTAAACTTACTTTCCATTTATTTCAAGCAAACAGTTCAAAGTTACTATTTTAGAATTAACTACAAAATCGCTATTTTCGAGTTTTGTTTCGTTTTAAAATCTATATTTTGTTGTTACCATTACACAATGAATCAAAATTGTCAAAAATACTCGTAACTGTGATTCTTTTTATATCTTAACATACAACTAGTATAAATGAAATCGGAGTCGGAGTCACGTTTATTTTAAACCGACTCTGACTTTATGTGTCAGAGTCAAAGAAAGATAAATTCCAAATCGCGTACGTTCGCAGATCCGTCCGATCCGGCAGCAATCCCTGTCACCACGTATTTCCCTGGGAAAAAGTAGGCGCGAGACGTTATGGAGGATCTGTTTGGTTGAACGGTGGTGGGTGTGCCGTCACCGTAGTCCACTTGGAATTCCGGGTAGTATTTTGTCAGATTCGATACTAAAATGCTAAGGTAACTCTGACTTAAATTCGGCCAGCATTAATTTTGGCCACCGGCTGTTATTTTTGCCATGCTTAAAATTATGAAATAAACTGCGTACGCCTATTTAGATGACATAAAGTCCTATTTAGCCGTACACAATTTATTTCACAATTTTGCGCATGGCAAAAAGAACAGCTGATGACTGAAACTAAGGCTGGTCGAATTTAAGTCAGTTACTCTAATAATAATAAGGCTGTTCCAAAGGTAAAAATAGCGATGATAATAAAACTGAGAAATTTAAAACATTATCATTATTAAGGTCTCTCTGGACACATTTCTTAATTAAGTAGAGAAAAATCGTTATTTGGCAGACCAGATTTCGCGAAATATAGCATTCTTTGTTTAAAAATTTTTAATATGGGTGTTAATCTGGAGAAAATACCAGGAATATAAAAATTAAAAATTAAAAATTTAAATAAAGTGGTTAAACTAATTAGTATTAAAAACTAAATTATAACAAAAACTCAGAAATATTAACTACAGAGAATCCATTACCAAAAATACTTTAAATGGAGAGGACAAGTCACCTTTTTTTGCCGCCGTAAAAATACTATCAAAACTCACGGTATTATGGCGTACGATTTTCCGAAAAAATTGGGGGTTTATTTCTTCAAACTCACGGAGAAATGTAAATTTAATTTTATTCGCTAAAATTTAAAGTTCATAATAGTTTTTTTGAAATTTTTTTGATTTTTAGAAGTTCATAATATATGTCGTATTTTAAAACTCATAAAACGTGAAAAATTTGTATTAATTTGAAGTATTTGATGGTATTATCAAAAATATTAATATATTGTAGAAAAATTTCATCAAGAAATTTTACGTTTACTTTTAAAAGGGTTTTCTCCACATAATGTTGTCAAATATTCTACTTTTTTTTTCTTGAATCAAAATCTCATTATTCTTTATGTTAAACGCAGAAATATTTTGATTAGTCTAAATTATTCGACAGTATTTTGTAAACTGTGTGTGTGTGTGTGTGTGTGTGTGTGTGTGTGTGTGTGTGTGTGTGTGTGTGTGTGTGTGTGTGTGTGTGTGTGTGTGTGTGTGTGTGTGTGTGTGTGTGTGTGTGTGTGTGTGTGTGTGTGTGTGTGTGTGTGTGTGTGTGTGTGTGTGTGTGTGTGTGTGTGTGTGTGTGTGTGTGTGTGTGTGTGTGTGTGTGTGTGTGTGTGTGTGTGTGTGTGTGTGTGTGTGTGTGTGTGTGTGTATGTCACAACTCCCGCTGTGTAAATGTTTCAGAAATATGACGTCTTATAAATACGAGTTGTAATGTAACACTGTCGAGCGATGGTGTAACGCAGCACGTCAGTCAATGAGGTACTGAACTTAAATCAAATGGTTGAAAACTCTGAAAATATAAACGAAGCAGTTAAACTATGGAACCAAAGTGTGCTCCAAATCTTTTTACGCTTTATACCTACTAAAACTATTAAAATAAAACCTGATACGTTTTGGTTAAATAATACTGTAATTAAATTAATTCAAAAGAAAAATCGGGCATATAAATTGTTCCATCGAAATGACCAATTACAGTCTTATCAAAAGTTTAAAGAATTGCAAAAGAAGTGTCGGCAGCAAATAGCTAGAGCTAAATCAGAAAGTATTAAACATAGTTTCCAAAAGGTTCGAAATCAGGCAGAGTTTTGGAAAACTGTTAAGTTCCTAAGAGGTACTCCTAACGAACCACTACCAGCTTTCTGTAAAGATGATGGTTCTTATGCGGTTAGTAATTTCCAAAAAGCTGAGGAGCTTTGTAACAAATTTAGCAGGTTCTGGAATCGGAACGACTCTGGTGCGATTAATATACCTGTTGAACCTGCATCTGCAGACCATTTATGTGAAGAAGATTTTGTTTATTTAGAACTTATTAAGTTACGACCTAATTCTTCCCCTGGTCCAGATCAACTACACCCAAGAATGTTAAAGATGTGTGCACCTTATCTTTCAAGTTCTCTCACTAAATTAATTAACCGTTCGATTTTAGACTGCTGCTTCCCAGAACCTTGGAAACAAACTTCAATCACCCCTGTACCCAAAAAATCTACAGAAATTACATCAAACGATTTTCGTCCTATTTCACTAACAAGTGTGGTTTCAAAAATATGTGAAGCACATATTATCGAAATCTTAAAGTTTTATTTAGATCCACTACTTTCTATTATTCAATATGGTTTTCGCAGATGCCGAAATACAGTTGACGCCTTACTTATGTTTGAAGAATATATTTGCGGCGGTTTTGATTTTTGTAGGTCCCGTGGTGCTTCAACTAAAGTTGTTGCTGTTTTTTTTGATATCAGTAAAGCGTTTGACTCAGTCCCTCATCAAAATTTACTAAAATGTCTGCAAAATGAATTTGGTGTTTGTAATAGTATTCTAAGTTATATTAAATCTTATCTTTCAGATCGCTACTTTAAGGTTAAAGTGGAAAATACTTTTTC
>JASAMX010025069.1:30000-72290 GCA_030248175.1 Microlaimidae sp. YZB2_3
GTATTGAGTAAACTTGTGTCTAACTATTTCCAAACTTTCATTAAAATCTGAGAGAATCAAATTTTTTAATTTTCATTTAAATTTTTTTGATTTAACGCCGAGAAACTACGTTATCAAACTGTTCGTTTAAAAGTATCTTTTAGGAGGGAGATCTCAAATGGGCCAGTAGCCGAGTGGTTAGAGTGTCAGAGTCGGATCCTCAGACCCGTTGGTTTGAGTCTCCCGCAGGCAATATTTTAAACAAGGGAAAAAATTGTTTTTAACTTTTATTTTTTTTGTTGTTTTCTAACGATTTTTACAAATTTAATAAACAAGTAGCCCGTGTCAGCCCTATGGCTGACAAATAATTATATCTGTATTTCTCAGATTCATATGCTAATTTTTTGAAATTCAATCTTTATATGATAATTCCCTGAATTGAAAGCTTTTTAAACTCGGCAAACGACGTAGGAAAGTGACAGAGTGTTGGTGTGTGTGCCAACACTTGTGTCCAGGACGCAGGTTTCCAGAACTGGCATGTAATGCTTTGAGGCAGATTCATACAGTTTGTTTTGTACTGGTTTCAGCTCTGGATTTCCCAACTTCATTCATGTGTCAATGGAGATGAATTTTCCCCTGCCCCAGTGTCTACTTCCTTGGTTGATTATTCAACTGGAAGTCGCAATGTAGCTGAGGAATAGAATGGACCATTTTGTGCACAGACTTGACTCTGTGTGCAGATTTGGCGACCCCAGATTTGTTCTGTGCATTCTTCTTAGAAAGACAGACAGCTTCAATATGCCCCTGTTTCTTGCAATAATTGTAGGTAGCAGTCTTGAAGCGGCATGTATCAGCCTTGTGATTGGCCTTTCCACAGCGAAAACAGGAACCCTGTGTAGTTGGTCCCAAGTGCTGGCTCTTGCTTGATTCCAGCCATGTTGTTTGTAGCAGTCTTCATGTGCACTTTTCCAGACAGGATTTTCTTGACAGTTTCAGCCTTGGAACCATAGACAGTCTCCTTGGCCTTCTTGGCATCATATTCTGTTCCAATGGCCAGTTCTATGACTCTGGTGAAACTGAGCTCATCATCCCTAATCTTGAAGAGAGCTTTTAGGAACAGCCTCATTTCCCACTGAGCAGATGAAACGGGTTTGCAAGCCTTTATCTTGTGGGTCCTTGATAGAAGCAAAATTGCAGGTAGCAGCATCCTGACGAATTCTGGCTGCCAATTCCTGAAGTCTTTCTCCTGGTTTCCTTTTGGTGTTTGACCAAAACTTAAACGGCTCTCGAACAATGAAGCGTTTAAGGTCAAACTGGTCCTTCATAAATTCTACAATTTTTTCCTTTGTGAGTTCATTGATGTACTTAGGAGGCGTGTGGTAAAATGCCATATTTGAAAGAAGCTTGTAGGTAGTGGCTGATTGGTTTGTCAGAAACACTTGAGCTCGTTTTTCAGCTGGAATAGAGTTCGCCGAAGTAAATGTCTGGAACCAAGCCCAATAATCAGTCCACAGTTCAGCAGTAGAATCAAACCCAGGGAAGCTAGGAATGGCGGCAGCAGTTGGAGAGGCCCCTACTGCTAAAACTTCTACTGCTAAACCAGA
The DNA here is from genome assembly GCA_030248175.1 of Microlaimidae sp. YZB2_3. Taxonomy (NCBI): domain Eukaryota; kingdom Metazoa; phylum Nematoda; class Chromadorea; order Desmodorida; family Microlaimidae; species Microlaimidae sp. YZB2_3. The sequence goes on from JASAMX010025069.1 coordinate 31,584, forward strand.
CACACCCTTAACTGAGAGTATTTCCATCAGTTGCTTGGTTTCAATCCTGGACTGTTTGAGTTCATTCATAAGAAGTGATTCTCTCCTTTCTGCTTCTTTTCTCTGGATCTCCATTTGTTCTTGAAGCAGCTTGATCAATTCATTAGTTTTGGACATCTGTGCAAGTGACTGTAATTACACCAGAAAATAAGCAGGAATTCTGGGTAATCTGGGTGTCAGATCAGGAAAGTAGCAGCAACAATAGCAAATACAATGGAAGATCTTACTCGTCACGCCAATAAATCCTTGTTGTGTTTTCAGTGGCGATGTACACAAAAGGATTCCACAACAGTAGTTTATTTGCTAACAGGAACAAGTAACAGAAGCTAAGTAACAGAAGCAAGTAAAACAAGGCTAAGCAGCAGTATAGTACAGGCAGTATATAGCCAGAGCAGTAATGGTAAAGCACAAAGAAAGGCAAATATACACAAAAATTAGGAGCTAACAGGCCCCATTTATATACCAACAAAGCATGCTTCCAGAAGTTTCTAGAAAGTTCTTAGCCAATGAGCATTAGGTAATATGACCTTACTGTCCAGAATGTTCTAGAAGGTTCTACATAAAATCTTAGGAAAACATTTTACTTATATACTCAAAATAATTTTGAAACATAAAGTTACAGAGTTTCTTGAATATAAGGCCCGTTCACACTTATGCACAATGCACAATGCATTAAAACTGCGAAAATAGGTGTTCACACTTACGCACAATGCATGATGCACAATGCACAATGCATTATCGGACTTGAACGGCATTCCAAGTTTTGTGCAATAAGCAGCGCGTTTTGAAAATTACTACGTATTTTTTTCCACACAGCACGTACGTTAGGGACTCTTCTACTTAAAAAACAGATTAAATTATAAGTATTCTTAGACAAATGACTTTACATTTTATTATATACATAAAATTTAAAACATATTTTTGTTTTTAACAGAATATAAAACATAATTTCAGGCAAAATAAGTTTAAAAAAGGATGTTTGCTCTATATTTTGGCTTTTTTCAGCTTCCCTGTCTAATATTCAGGATTGTTTATCCCAACATCGTTTAATTTGAGTTTTTTTTTGTCACCTTGGATATGAACCAACACTATTCTTGTTAGGTTTTGTCTTTTAATAGTGAAATAATCATTTTAAACCGTATTTAACCATAGTTTTGTCTCAAAATTCGCTTTGATCCATTATGCATTGTGCGCAAGTGTGAACAGGTACTATAATGCATTTTGCATCATGCATTGTGCATTATGCATAGTGCATTGTTCATTGTGCGTAAATGTGAACGGGCCTATACATAACAGCTATACCTAGGAACATATGGCATGCAAAGGTACATTAGGAAGCTAAAAAGCACAGCCTATATCTATTAGGTTTTATCACACTAGTTTATATCAAAGTATTAGCACTTTGTAAAGTACCTTAACACATGTATTTTATTGGTGTCATTATATGATTGTGGACGATAAAAATTTTTTATGAAAAATGAATGTCAAAAATTGAATGAGCAGGTCAAATCACGTTAGTAAAAATTAATTAGAAAAGATCTGCCGTCAAAATCTAACTGTTGTCTTCTATCTTAAAGTTATTTAAATGTTTTAAATATATACAGATAGTAAATATGGAGAAGTTATAAATATAATTTTAAAAAAAATTGCAAATTTAATATAAAATGCTGTTTATGTATGTTTCAGTCTAGGCTGGCATATTATATAATTTTTTAAAATAAATTTTTCTAATACAAAAAATTTTGAGGCTATTTAAAGCTTCCGCATTTTACCCTGCTTTTTTATATAAATAATCAACTTGAGTAAAAGCTTACAAGGTGGCACTGCATCTCCTCCAATCATAAAAAAATTAGCCGGTTCATTCACTGCAATAGTAGGTGTCGATGTATTGATAGCTATTGCTGTTATTTGTGTGGATTTATAGACCTAAATTAAATTAAATTTTATTTCTGACACTGAATTGTGATAATTTAAAGATGCAACACAGCAAAACTTTTCGTTAGGTGTTTTTGTTAGGTGACAGATTGCTCATAACAATTTACATCGCAAATTATGCACTAAAAAAGCGGCTACTTTTTACTTTAAGTTGATACCTTGATCGTTAAGATTGGTGCAGTATTTGTAGAAATATTGCATTTGCCCTAAAAAAAAACCCGTAACTTTTTCGTTAAAAACACCAAACGACGGCTGTGATTTTGTAAGTTAGCCCAACCTTTTTTTCCTTCACTTTGTGTTTTTAGTGAAAAAAATCGATGGTTTTTTTTGTAGGAAAAACGCAATATCTCAACAATTACTGCACCAATCTTAACAATCAAGGTACCAAATTAAAGTAGAAGGTAGCTGCTTTCTTTGAGTACATAATTTGTAACTTAAATCGTCATGCTCATTGAGCAATCTCTTACGTACAGAATTGTCAAAAACCGCTATTTTTGTGGGGTCATAACTCCTGAACCACTGGAGATATTTTGTGGAAAAAAATTTTGTGGGCTATTGGGGGCAGGGGTAAGGTTTTTTAAAAAAATTATCAAAATCGAAGACAAAAAGTTTGACACCGCACCGCACCTTTATACACCAATATATAAGCCAGTCGCTGTTTTAAATCAAAACTCTACATACGGGCCCTGTGTTTTAAACGGGTCCATATAAAAACCCCATGGACAAACTTCTCATAGGCAAAAATCTCCATAAACGTTACAAAATTCCCATAAGGTGGTGTAAATTTCTCATAAATATAATGCGTTTGCAATATTTCCTTTAAATTTTGACACTTGGAAAATACAACAAAACTTTATCATGATAAAATTTAGCTTGATTTTAGGGCTTTGTTTAGGCTTAGGAAAAAATTTAAAACATTTTTAATGCTTTTATGATTAAAACTTAGTTTTTTTTAACACATTTTAGTTTGCAAACGCATTTTTGATTGTTATGGGGAATTTGCAAAATATTAGCAAAATATTGCTAGGCAATTGGTTTAAACTATAATTGATCTAACTTTTAAAATCTTTATAATTTACGTTAATTTTTTTTGAAATTTAAATTTAATTGTTTAACAGCAAATATTTTTATTGAATGTTTCAGTAAATTTTCACTTGATTTTAAGTCAAGTTTAATAACTAAACATTTGGATACGTGTTTCTTAGCAAAAACTAAATGAAAAGCACTCAAGCCTGATTGTGGAAAACTAAAAATTTAATTTAGGAAATGACAACACAATAAAAAATCACTTAAAAACAAAATCTTAGACTAGGTTTTTAAGGAATTTGCAACTGTTGAAAAACCCAATTTCATACCCACAACCTGTTAGACGCCTAGAAAGCGGCTAAAATTAAAAGCAAAGTTGTCAATACGCTATTTTTAATAAACTTATTTTTTTAAAACTCATGAAATAAACGACTATTTTAAAACTACCCAACGATATGTTTGTTTGTTTTTTAACTATTATTTAAAACACATATGCGTGAAATTTTGTGTTATTAAAATACTGGAAGGAACAGATAATTTCTATTGTTCTACTTAAAAAATCGTCTTTAACAATATGTATGATTTGAAGAATTTTTTATGTTTTACAACTGCTTGGTTAATAAAATAATTTTTAACTTAATTAAAATTTCAAAAAAATCAAAACAATCCATTTTTGTAGTTTTGTTTAGGTTTTTGTAAAATGTTTCTGTTTTAAACTTTATTTCGATGTAATCAAATTGACTATTTACAGGTTTTTTATAATAAGTGTGCGAAACAAATACTTGGGTGTGAACCCAAAGTATATTGTGCCTCCTCTTTTTCTTTCATTAAAGGCGGGGTCGGTAGGGTTACTATGCAGGAAAGGTGTTTAAACAGCTAGGACTCACCGATTTTGCGTTCACAGGCGAGTTTATATTTACCGGGGAAGAGTAGACTGCGAAAAGGCAGGCGCAAATATTTCCACGCGCGTTGCTATGGCGCAGAAATTGCCTATATAGGGCGAATGGGCGCCAAAAGAGACTATGCCTGGAGCGTTTGCTATTCTCAGTAATGGTAATTCTCAGTAATTCTCAGTAATGACCAATCTTAGCGGCTAGCAGGAATTTGCTCTGCAGATTTAACCCCCGCAGCTGTTTCCTAACTTAAAGTTTACATGTTCCTAAGCCTAAAAATCCTTAAAAAAACAACCTTAGCCCTTTTCCTAAAGCCTAAGCTTACGTGTTCCTAAGCATAAGCAAAACCTAAAAAAACAAGCTAAACTTATCAAACAACAGCGTAGCAAAATTTTAGATTGTTTTTTTAGGTTTTGCTTAGGTTTAAAAACACGTAAGCTTAGGTTAGGAAACAGCTGCGAAGGTAAAATCTGAGAATCCGATGTCGTTACTGAGAATCACTGAAGATTACTATTACTGAGAAAACAAACGCCATGCCTGGTGACTATCCCGCAATAACCACAAAAATTGGGAGGACACTTTTTGATATAAGTCTTCAAATAAAAACCCTTTTTGTTTTTCTTTGAATAATTTATATTCTCGCAAATGAATTAACATCTGATCGCAAATAATCAATTTCATTAGCTTACAAGCTGTGCAAGTTAAAAAAATCGGCCTGTTTTTTTTGTTTTTTAACTAGCTTAACCATTTTTGTTAACAGGGGCCTGTTTCATAAAATACTGGTAAATTTTACAAGTTTGTGAAATGGAGAAAAATACAAGTTTTTAAAATTACTGACTTGTAAATTTTTAAACAAATAAAAAGATGTTTTTATATGTGTAACTAAATAATAAGCGTAAATAAAGAAACACTCATATTTCCAGTGGCAAGTTTATAAAAAGTGATGATAAAATAAACAAAAACGATGGAATTTATGTTTATGGTTCTTTTCTAAAAATACAATTTTATTCTAAAAAATAAAATAGTTTTTTTTTAATTTCAATTGAATAAAAAAGTTCGAAGTTTTTGTTTAAATTTAACAAATGTATCTCCAATTTTATTTTTTAAGTGATATAACTGTTGGATAAATAAATAGAAAAAGAATGTTAATGAACGGATTATTAAATTAATTGATTTAAAATTTACCCGAATTTGCGTCCAAAATAAACTGAGTTTGCAAATAAATAAAAAAAACGTGTGTTGTTTGTACTTAATGAATTGATAACAGAAACCCAACCCACCTTTTGGACTCCCTATTGTAATTGTTTTTTTGTTTATTGTTGTCCGTTTAAGTAGACCTTTCACAGATTTTTTAATATACCTCCACAAACCAACAAAAAAATAATTCAAATTTACAATGGTATTTTTACTTGTATTTTTTACTTGTATTTTTCACTTGTATTCAAGTTTTTTTACAAACTTGTAAAAAAATCAAGTGAAATCGTAAAGTAAATTTTACCCTACTCGGAGTAGGGTAAATTTTTCTTTTGAGAACTTGTGAAAAATTACAAGTGGCCAAAGTTTAAAACTGGAATAACTTTAAACACACAACAGCTACGTACATGAAATTTTAAATAGTTTGCACATGGCATATAATCTTTTTTCATTTCAAATTTCAATGCAAATGGTTCAGAATAAAAAAAGTTATTGATAGACTTGTAATTTACGAAGACCAGTATTTTATGAAACAGGCCCCAGGAATAAATATATGTCTTCGCGTCAAGAATTTCAAAAGGTACTGCATAGCATATTTAGCTACAAATGAAAATAATACTGGGCCATTTTTTTTACTATATGGGTGTAATACCATCTTAAAAACAAATAAATTTAGACGAAACTTTTTTTGACTGTTTTTAAAGAAAAAAGTATAGAATTAAAATAAGCATTTTCAAGCACTTGTTTTGAAAATTCAGGATTAACTTTATCATCCATTGTAGATACTTTTCCAAAAAACTCATTTAAAATAGTCCAGCGCTACACTTCTATCACCCTAACTAATATGTCGTAATGAACTGTGTTTTTGGCGTTTTTTTACATACATGTTGAAAAGTTATTGTTGTTATAACTTGCTTGTTTATAATTTTGCCCCGGTATAAGAGGTGCTTTATTTTGGAAGCCAAGTTTTTACCTGCCTCCTAGGTTTCTCCCACTTGTCTCCCACCTACCTCCATTATAAATTTTGCTACATCTTATTTGCCTGTTTACTACGTTTACCATCATCCAACCTGCTTGTTATCTCTCTCCATGATAGATTTATCTGCCTACTATCTGCCTGCTATAACAAGTATGCTTTAAAATAGAAAGCTCTATTTTCCACTTTCCGACCTCATATTTGCCTTTAGCCATTTTTACCCGGCCTCGTTTTTCTCCTATCTACATTCAAAACCTTTTCTCTGCCTCTTACCGGCTTCCACCCAACCTTTTTAACCTTCAAAGCAGGTAACTTTGGCTGCTTTTAACCAACTTTCAACCAGCTGAAAATAGTTTAGAGCCGTTTTTAATTAAAAAACCTTTTTATAAGAAAAATTGTTAATTAGGTTTGAAAAATATTTTTTTAAATGCTCTAGGAATACAGCAGGAAAAAATGGCGATTTCTCCCTGGACTTATCATTAGACAAAAAAATGTTGACTAGTCTGAGATGGACATATGTGAACCATAAGAAATTTGCCTCTGGTTTGTGCAGCTGGCTCACTAATAAAACATTTTATACCATATAATAATTACTTATTTATACGGCGAATTATTTACACAATACTGTTACAATTTTTCTAAAGTTTGATGCAATGGCAATTGAAAAAAATCATACTCACATTTTTTTTTGGGCAAACGCGAAATCGCCACTTTTTCAAATTTATAGACATTTTTTACAAATAAAATATAGCCTTCTAATTTAAAAAAGTGGCGATTTCACGGTTGTCAAAGATTTTTGTGTGTAGTGCATGATTTTTCAAATGCCATTGCATCAGACAATCAAAAACTGCAACAGTGTTTTGTAATTAGTTCACCGTATAAAGAAGTTATTATCATATTGTATAAATTTTTATTCAGTAAGCCGCTGCACAAACCTTTATCCAAATTTTCTATGGTATGGTATGGTATATGGTATATGTCCGTTGTTGTTGTTGTTGCATTACCTGAAACTTATCTCCCCTATGCAGATTATACAAAAGGCATGCGCTAAGACAAGCCAAGAAGGGCGAAAAAATTTCTGATATGTGGAACAATAACAGGCCAGAGGAGCTATGGGACGTTAGAGCTAGCTACTAAAGAGCCGGAAAAAAGGGGACATAAAAACCAAACAGCCAGAACGATAGGGACAAAAGAGCCAAATAGGAGATAATCATGAAAAACACAAAATAACCAAGAGATCAGAGAGTTGGACACTTAAGAACCTGACTTTTCAGGACCAAAGGACCAAAAAAAAGGAACTTTAGAGCCTTTGACGGCGCTTTATTTATTAAAAACGTTATAAGGCGTTGTTTTCTAAATAAAAATATTAGAGGGGACTTTAGAGACATATTTTTTTTAATTACTTTAACAAGTTTGCTATTGAAACACATTACAATAAATTTTAGAACTAAATTTATTATTTTTATTAAGTTTCTTTTAATCATTCCAATGTTTATGCGTTTTTTACAAATAATTCGTTTTCCTAATAATTCATAGATCTATAGATTTCCTGTGTGTTTGTTATTAGCCAAATAAAATAAAGGTCAATTTTTTTGTAAATTTAATTTTTTTTTCAAAACTTATTTAAAACGCTAGAAATACAAATAAAATAATTTAAAATGTATTTCAAGATTTAATAAGCTTAAAATCGCTCATTTAAGGAGCAGAACTCCGGAACTCCCTCCATTTTAAATAATCGAGCTCAAGAGCATGATATTAGAGATTAGGATCACTCTTTTCTCCTAGCCGTTTAACGACGAAATCATCTGTGTATATAATGCTGGCTGCAGGCATCCCGCGCAGAAAATTTTGCAGAGAAACTGCCACAAATTCCTCTGTAACCCTCCTCCTTTATCCTGGCTTGGGACAGGCACTAGCAGCCAAAGCAACAGCAAAAAAAGACTTGCTGGAAACAAGAATCTGTGCCACAATAGCAAACAGAAGAAAAAGAAGGATTACTCTTTTAGTTGTGTTGAATATTTGAAAATTTGTAATTTTTTCTAAGTTCAATTTTGGAGAAAATTACCTTTATTGTGTGGATAGCTTAACAAACACGCCTAACGAGTTTTTCTGCTGAACGCATAATTTTTTTAATTATTTATCTTATAATTTGGTTTGTAAACTAAATAGACGAATTAAGAAATTTAAAATATCTCAAAGATGTCTTCATTGGCTAAAATTTAAACATGTAAGCGTAAAAAGTACCAAAAAGCCAAACGTAGTCACTCTATCGGTTGTCGAGAAACACTTTTATTATTACATATAAACTGAAAGAAAGATTACTTAATTAGAATAAAATTTGTTATTTTAAAGCATGGAAAATAACATTTTGACGCAAATGTGTGACAAATTAAAGTTTAAAAATAATTAAAAAACTATATCAGAGCTTAAAACATTTGAATTTATGTATATAAGTTATTTTATTAACGGTTTCGTTAAGTTTGGCTCTCCAGTCCTCTTACGATTTCGATTTAAGCATGTAAACGATATTTCTAAACAGTTCTGTCCCTTTTACTTCTTTGGTCAGTTTGTGTCTTTCTTTTCGGCCTCTTTGGTACCCAGCTCTAAGGTGCCGCCATTTCCTTCTCCTAGTCTCTTTGTTTTTCTCCATTGGCTCTAAGGTAACCTTTTTGCGGCTCTTTGTTCTCAAAAAGTGCGGTTCTTAGGTCCCAAAATTATGTCTCTTTAGTACCTGTGGCTCTCTCGTCTACAAATTGTTTGAACATAGGCCTGGGGAGAATCGCTCTGCTCTATATTTAGAGCATATTTTAAGGCTAGTTTTAAAAAAATTCCTGATTGGTGTTAAATAATAATTTCTTAAAATATACACAAAAGTAAAAATTAATTGTAACAGTAGTTCGTATGGGAAAATGCGGTTTTAAAATTTTTGAATAAAAATATAAATTTGGTCTGTCTTTACCTTTAAATCCGGTCGCGATTTAGGTTTTGCAGTTTTTTTATGCAATAAAAACTGGGAGTTAGTCAGAAAAACATATTTATTGTTGCTAATTGCTTTAGCTGTTAATTGACAAAAAATAGCTATTAAAATCACAACTGATTTTATACAAAATAATTACATAAATAGAAATCGGTCTTTTGAATGATTAACGTAACGAAATGATTGCGTGTCTGTCTTTAATCTGACCAATGTAATATAATTTGTTTTTAATAAAAACAAAATAGTATTCAACTGTAAGGTTTTCAATTCAGATCATTTCAATTTGCTTTGTTTTTTTGAAAGATCGGTAAAAAATATATTGGATTTTTTTTTATAAAAGGAACAATTAAGCCTCAAAAATTAAGTTTGGAAGTGGTTTGAAATCATTTTCAAGACATTTATTATCCAGAAATCAATGGGAAGAACGGCCGCCAAAAGAAAAAGAGGGAAAAAGAAGACCCCGGCTTTTTTATTTTTAAAACTGGCAGAGGGTTAAATCTTTTTCCCTCGACTCGATATGAATAAAGGATGGATATTACAACCCCTTTTTCAAAATTTGAACAGTTAATTGCCCAATCCCTGTTCGTGATTATGTATACTTTAGAACCCTTAGTTCATAATCATCTTGCAGGTTAAATTTCCTACAAAATTTTAGTGTAAATATGAATTTTCAATTAATGTACTTAAATGTTAGATATTGATTTTTAAATGTTGATATTTCAATATTTACTGTTTTGTGATAAAACAAACTTAATATTTTACTTACTCATTCTTAAAATTAAAATCAAAATAAAACATTATACATTACAACTACTTTAAAAAAACTAAGAATCATAAAAAACTGGAGCTTTTGTGCGATTTCTAAACAAATTATCAGAAATTGTTATTTGAAAAAATTCTTTTTCCATGTCAATGTAGATCTAAAATATTTTTTATGTCAAAATTTATAATATACAATGACAGTTATTAAATTTAACTTATACAATTTGACAAAAATTTCTTAAAAATGTTATTAATTATGTTAATTCTAGAAACAAACGATTATTTTTACAATCTATTTTTTGTAAATTTCACCTTACGGTCATTAAAAAATTTTACATTTTTATAAGAAATTAAAAATCGCCAGCTATTTTGCTTATAAAATAAAAATTATGTTGTTGTGAACAAAAAATAATTGCTTATTCTTTTATCGTTTCCACTAATTTGTTAAAATGAAATCGTACAAAAACTAATTATCGGAAAAAGCTTTTTAATTTAAATCCTAATTCCACTTAGCATTACTATCCAACTTAATTGTATTGTCTAAATGTGTGTATTAAGTTTTGTAGTATTTATTTTCTTATGTTTTTAGATTGCCTATTTTTACCTTTTTTTTGCAACATTTACGTTAGAAAACTTAAGAAATACATTTCGAAATCGTATCATTTTTACCAGAAATAAACTTCTAATTTAGCACTTATGTTTTTTCCGATTAGAACTATTTTTAAAAAAATTAGATTTTTAAAAACAACAGTATGTTCAAAAGTAAGCTTTTGTAATTGCAAAATTTAAAAAATATGAAAAATTTTCCTAACTGAAAAAATGAATTAAAAAATTCGTCTCTTCTAGGAATGTATTTTAAAAATTTCGTCTCTTCTTTTGTCTCTTCCAAAAATTTTGTACTTCTTCGAACAAACGTAAAAAAATCCCTATTATTAATTAATTAATTAGTATTTAATTAAAATTACCGAGCGATAAATTTTTCCGCCGCATTTTTCCTCGCTGTGAAGCGTTCCGGAGCATTTTGTGTCGCAGTTCGCAGGACTTGTCGGGGGGTATGATGGATCTCCGTTTCTACAGAAGCAGAATTTCCCAGCCTAAATTAAATAAGTAATATAACTATAATTGATAAAAAATTGATAATTAGTAAATTGCTAAACAATTAGTAAATCATAAAACTCTAAATGCACCTTTTAAAACGTTTGCTTATTATAGAACAGCAACAAAACAAGATTTAAACACGTTTCTGGAGATTCAATTCTACTTTTTAAAATGTCTGAATCAAATTGAATTTATTTATAATAAATTTATATTATGAGAGTTAATTTGGTTTATTAAAGTATACTGCTATTCGAAAAGTTAAATAGTCATTCCCACTTTCGCAGCTTAGAAAACCATTAGAGTTAACGATGTTTTTTGACTACAGTAATAAAATAAACTTAAAGAATTTACAGCTGAGAAAATTCGCGGAAAGTTCAGTGAAAAATATCAAAGTGAAAGACGGACTAAACCGGATTATAATAATTTTTATTTTAATTAATTTTAATTAATAATATAATAATTAATAAGGAAAATTTTTCCTTCTTTTTACCGAAAAATGAGCACTACAGAAATATAACTTGTGGATTTCTCTAAAGTTAAATCTCTTATCTCTTACTGACATGATCCCTTAATTCACAGGACAACGTGGTCATACACCAATTGACGAGTGAATTTAATTTAGAACCCTAGGAATCCTAGGGATTGACTCTGGAATCCCAAAACCCGTTTCTATTCGTAAAAATCAGAACAACGGTACTACCTGTATCATGGCGGTGTCGTAGTTGTACAGTTCGCACTCTTCCAAGCAGGCGGGTACGCTCATATCCTCGGGGTCGATTCCGCCCGGGTGAATGTCCGGGTCCGCTTGACTCTCGTCTATTTCCCAGCATCCCCGACCAACTGCAATATATACAAATCGTCGAAAAATACAATACTATGACCAAAAATATATAACACAAGAGAATGACACACTAAATTTCTAAACTTTGACCAAAATTTAGCTGGGAAAAGTCGCACATAATCGACTTTGTGCGACTTTTTTAGCAAAAATCTGCCATTTTTTGCTAATTTTCCGGGAATTAAAAGTAGAATTCGGTGCAAAGGAAGTCGCAGTTTCCACTGAAAAAATTTACACTGTAAAAAAATGCAACGCGGAAAAACTAGCGGAAAAAAATCGCACAAAAGTTTGATAGCGTGATTATTTTAGCAAAAAACTTGGTGGTCAAAAGTTTAGTGTATAGTCATTTTCTTATTTCTTATATATTTTTGCTATGACATAAATAAAAAAATTATCCCCACATTTTAATATGATGTTTTTTGATTTTACTAATTTTAAATTTTCATCTTTTGGACTGATGAAATATTAACATATGGAAAAAAAATTTTAAAAAACCAATAAAAAGCAGAAAAAATTTGGGAAGTTAGTATTTAGGAGCTATGTATTGATATCGTTAACGCGGGAAATATCAAATTCAGTTTTGTTGCCAACAGCCAACAGTGCATCATTTTGTTTACCTGGTATTGTGGCAAAAGTGGTCTTCCAGAGCATCCAAATTAATATCGTAAAAATTATCCAGGGTTTTTCCCGCATTTTCCTGAATTATCACCAAATTTGAGCTGGTTTTATGCTAAAAAAACCATCAAAAAAATTAAACCTATGTGCTTTTCATCGCAAAAATATTTGGTATATTTGGTTTTATTGTGTGTATTTTGTTTAATTTCAAAACATAAAAAACAATCAACCAATTTATAGGTAAAATACTCGTAGCTGAGAACGCAGGCGTGGTTTAATTTTCGCCTTTTTTATGATAAAAAACATTATTTTACCTGTTTTTATATGGAAATTTAAAAAAATCCTACTAATATAAGATTATTTTATATTAATAGGTGTTAGTGTACAGAAGTTTGTTGTATATGCATTTTATAATCAACGCTTGTATTTTTGTTGATATTTTGTTATGTTATACGTTTAAAATCGATTTTGGTCAAGATTATTTAGTGGCAAGTTAACATTTAACCTTGCCGTGAAATACTTGTTGCCATCTATTTTAAGGGCGAAATGTAAAATAAATCATTTAAACTTATTTCCGGTCAAAAAAGAGCATGCGTACTGTAAAATTGCATATGTACTCGCGAAATCGCAAACTCATTTCGAATTTTACAACTTCAAGTAAAGTTGGAAGCGTGCCTCTACATGTTTTCTGCTACCATTACGCTGAATAGTCGATTTAGAAAATGAAAAACAATTCTGTGCGCTTATTAGAGTATACAAAAAGGCGCGAGAGTTGCAGCTACGACGAATTTACCTATAAGCGGTAAATTGTTGCTTGCTATCCTAGCTATGTGACGATTGTTTACTCTACTTTTTTTGTTCATCCTGATTAATTTGTTAAAAATATAGTTCTCAAAAATAAAATAATTGACAATGCTCAAGAACTTAGCGATTTTATTTCTGTGATGTGAACTTGGCAAGTCTTTTGTGACGTTTTATTTTTTTTTCTTTCTTTCATAACTCGCGAATTACCGCAAACTTGGCTTTTAAAGGTGTAGTATACCAATTCATGCTGTATTTTTATTGCTGTTTAATTAATACTAATCGATGTATCAGGTCACACTGAAAAAAAAATTGTATTACACCAAAAATAAATTCCCTCCCAACGGTCAAAAAGTTATTAACGAGAATACCGCTTGGTTATTTCCAGTGTTGTTTTTAAACACCATTTACAAAAGACAACAATTCTACTGAACGGATATTAATAAAACTTAATTCTCGCCAGGATATTAAAAACCTTAAATTTTAAATTTAGTTCAATTTTGAAAAGTGTTAAATGGATAATGCCATTTTGAAAATATCGTATTCCTAAAATGATGTTTGGTATTTGGTTTATGGTGTCTTTTATAATATTTTATAATTTCAAATTGTATAATTTAAAGATATGAAATGTCTTTTTTATATATAGTTTGTTTTTCTTAAAAGCAAAACATAAACATAGCTTTTTGATAATACCAGAATAACAGCAAACAAAAAGACACATCAATTATAAAAACAAATTTTTTTTTAATATTATTATTCCTTTAATATTTTTCAGAATTGAACCAAATTTTTAAATTTAAATTTTTTGGTACCTTAGCATAAATTATACTATGTTTTATTAATATCCGCTCAGTAGAAATGTTTTCTTTTGAAAAATGGGGCATAAAAACAACACTGGAAATAACCAAGCGGTATACTTGTTAAAAACCCTTTACCCGTTGGAAATTAAATTTCGTATAATACAATTTTTTGCTCAGTGGGACCTAAGACATCGATTACTATTAATTAAACAACAATTAAAAGTACAACAAGAATTAGTATACTGCAACTTTAACTACTTTCAATTTGTTAAAAAAAGGGTGTCTTAGCGATGCAAACAACTATAGAGAATTTTCATCAATTTGAATAACGTGTAAATTATTATTTAAAGGTGCGGAGCACAGTCAAAGTATTTGTCTTTGATTTTAATATTTTTTTCTTAAAACCTAAGCCTAGCCCCCAATAGCCCACAAATTTCTTTTATAAAAATATCTCCAGTGGTTTAAGAAATCACTCCCCCTCCAAAATGGCGTTTTATTAATAATTATGTGCTTGAAAGATTGCTATATGAGTATAAAAATTTAGGTTTTAAAATATGCTTTCAAAAAAAGTGGCTACTTTCTACTTTATTTTGATACCTTTGTTGTTAAGATTGGTGCGGTATTTGTCGAGATATATTGCGTTTTCAATTCTTCAAATTGTTTAACAAAAACCCAAGTTATAATTTATAATAATGCGCAATCAAATACGATATAAATAAACTTAAAGGTTGCGGTGCACAGTCAAACATTTTTTTTCGATTTTGATGATTTTTTTAAAAACCCTACCCCCGCCCCCAATAGCTCACAAAAAATTTCTTTATCAAAATATTTTCACTAGTTCAAGAGATATGACTCTCCAAAAATGATGTTTTTTTTTGATAATTTTGTACTTGAAAATTTTTTCAATGGGTAAAACAATTTAAGTTACAAAATATGCACTCAAAAAAAGCGGCTATTTTCTGCTTTAAAATTATACCTTGATTTTTAAGATTAGTAATGGTGTTTTTTTCGATAATTCTGTACTTAAAAGATTGCTTTAAACAGATAATTCCTTAAAAAATATATAAAGACAAAAAAAATGAAATCACTTGAAAACCCAAAACTTTAAACCCCTTCCGTTTTTATTATTATAACTTCACAAAAAAGCAAACAAATTTTAGCACTCTTATATCTCTTAAAAGGAACAGCTTTAAGGCTATTTAAAACATAGTTGACTTTGTCTTCATTCGAATTATAACTTGAGTTTTTAATAAAAAAAACTGTGAAGGTTCAAGTGAAAAATGGTAAATTTGAAGTGAACGCTGAAAGTAAAATTATTCGTTCTCAAATAAAAAATTAAAAATAATCTATGGCATCACTTTTTAATTATTCATGAATTTAGTAAAAAATAGGGCGGCAATCTGCTCCGGAGCTTAACTCGGAGCTCCGGGGTACATCACTACTGTGCACCCTACTTTTAAAGTTGTATTTTACACATATACAATATAAATGATAAAATTTGTTCACTATTTTCAAAGTTATAATGATAAAAACGAAAAATGTTCGAACTTTTTGTTTTTAGAGTAGTTTTGTTTTTGGTCTTTATATCTTTGTGAGGAATTGTGGGTTTAATAAAGTAATAGAAACTGTTTTATTAGATCAATTTTAATGAGAAAATACTGAAAGTTAATGGTACACTCTTTTATTTTCACGCTACAGTTTTGGGTGTTAAATGTGGCTATTCCATTGTTTTTTCTTTCACTTCGTGCTTTTAGCGTAAAAATTGAGGAGACGGAAAAAGCAATATCTCGACCAACACTACACCTATCTTAACATTCAAGGTATCAAATTAAAATTAAAAGTAGACGCTTTCTTTGGGTGTATTTTTTGTAACTTAAATTTTTATACACACAAAGCAATTTTTCAAGTACACAATTATCGAAAAAAACGTCATTTTTGGGAGGTCATATCTCCTAAGTCACTCTCCAATGGTTTAAAAATCAAGGAATCTTGCAATCCAGGGGGAATATCTCTGCGGTGCTCTGCGTTGATTGGCTGTTCGTCCATCGATTTTCTCGTCCCGTTATATCATCTATTATGTATTTTACAAAAAGTAGGTGGAGATTTGTAAAATGAGAATTTAAAAACGTCGTTATGAAATAGGCAACAGATTTTGACATTGCTCACATTATCAACATAACAATAAACTTTAAAAAAGTAACACTTATGTTTTTCCCGCCTTAGCAGTTGCTACTATTTTAAATCCTTTGTCACAAAATCCAAAATTCACTGTTTTTAAATTAATTTAAACTGTTTTTTGTTTAACTATTTAAAAATAGAGCTATCTTTTGAATGTCTATCTAATTACAAGTATATTAACAAAAGAATTTCTTAAAATAATAATTCAACACGCGGCACAAAAAACGCAGTAATAATGGAAAAATGCAAATTTTTCAAATTTCATTTATTCAGTTTTTAACTCCTATACAAAATAAACGTAGAAAACAATTATTTGAAAAAAAGCGATATTTATATAAATTCAAATTTGTTTGTTTTTAATTTTTCAAAAAAAAAGATTAATTTTACTGGAAAAAAAAATAAATTTACAAATATATTTATGTATTTATATATAATAGAGATAGTATATTTCTACAAATATGATAGAAAAACGGAAAAAACAAGCCTCTGATTTAGCCCAATATTTTGTAAAGAAATCAAAAGATGGTTTTGTTGATGTCTCATCGCTAAGACGACTAATGGTATGTATTTGATTGAAACTTTGTTTCAAATATGAATCTCTGTTTTTAAAAGCCTCTTGATTGTAATCCTTTGTAAAAAACTCTTGATTCGTCATGATCTTATCTTATTTATTTTATGTTGTCACAAAATTGATATGTCAAATTCATAAATTTTACATATTAATTTATATTAAATGATTTGTATATGGTGTCTGTTTAATTTGCATGAGCATAATTTTGCGCAGCTACTTGGATGTTCAGTATGATAATCAGTTTAGTATTAGTGTTTTAGTATTAGTACTATTTTTATTTTGTTTTTCCAACGAAAAAATTAAAGGAATTTAACAGTTGTAAACGCTTTTTCCAAGCCTCAATTTCTTAAGTAAGATTCAAGAAAGGTCGAAAAAAATTTTGATTGTGTTAAAGGAACTAATTCCAATATAAAAAACAAAATCAGTTTTGCAGCATTTATTTTAAAATTAAGATTAAAACAATTAGTTTGAAATACATGAGTTTTTTGCAGAGAAAATAGTAGAAACACGTATGTGTTTGTTCTTGTTAAAACATGGTTTTGCATTGAACAGAAAAAAGTTTTTTATTTATAAAACGAAAGTAGTCTGAAAATTTTTCTGCTTAAATTTGATAAATTTTATACTGACATTTGAGTTAAAAAAGACATGTTTTTATTACAAAATTTTAAAAGTAAGAAAATACAACTTTAAAGTTTAAAATACAATATAAAAAAGTGCTACTCCTAAATACAGAGCGGCTGAAGAGTATGCTATTAAAGCAGCATAATTTCGGAATAGTCTAAAATCTAAAATCAAAATAACAGAGTATTAAATAAATGTTTATTTTAGAAGTGTACTACCTATTTTAACTGGCGCAAAATTATAATAAAAACTATGGGATAATAATTGCGTGACTCGATTTGTATAGATTCATGTAAAAAAATCAAACACAATTCAAGCGAAACGGTAAAAATGCCATTAAAACGAAATATAACTCAAAGCAGTGTGACATTTTAATGGACTATTATTTTAAAAGCATGCTATTGTAACGTCCAGAAATGTAAGGCCAAATAAATCAAGTTTTTGAAACAAAGAATGCGAAACAATTTTCTATTTTTAGCATTTGGCTGAAAAATTAGCGATACAGGACTCGAACCTGTAATCTTCAGCCTCTGCACCTCCTTGACTGACATCGCTCGACAGTGTTACATTAGAACTCGGATTTATAAAACGTCATATTTCTGAAACATTAACACAACGGGAGTTGTGACACTATAAACACTATAAACCTATTGTGGCGTGGCACTCTTCATAACGGGTATCATAAATTTTTTTGATATAGGGTATCTGACTTAATTTCGGGCAGGCCTTAATTTCGGCCACCGATTCAGAGTGTCAGAAAATTGGCTTATTTTTAAAACACAAAAGAACTAGCACAAAAGTAACTGGATTAATGTTGAATTAAGTATCTTTGCAAAATTTTTATATTTTTATTATTCTGCATTATCAAACAATTTCATACAAAAAGTGAATTTTTTGTGATTTTTTTAATTTTTGGTTTGTGTTTAAACTGCATTAAATTTAGAAAAAAACACTATATAATCTTAAAATATCTTCTATTTAAGGCTCAAAATTGTTAATTTCCATGATTTGATATTTTCTTCAAAATCACTTTGCAATGCGTTTAACTAACTGCGCATTTTAAGATTCCGTTAATTTTGGCCACCTTAATATTAAAGTGAAATAACCTTTTGTTTTTTGCTGTTTTCAAATATCATCGTACTACCGTATTTATAAGGCAATTTTTTTTGCTCGTTTGACTTTTTTTGACGTTTTTTTAAGCAAAAAAAATTCAACAAAAAATACAGGTTATTAAAATTTGTTTTTTTAAGGTTTTGACATAATTATTTAAAGTTTTGCTAATAACTATTAAAGTATGCAAACGGGAAAAATTAAGTTATATGTACCAAGAACAATAATCTACGGATAAATTTGCAACCTTTAAAAATTTTTATTGTTCGTTTTGGCAAAAGTTATAACCAGTTTTTTCTAGGTGGCCGAAGTTAATGGCTCGCGCCTTAATTTCTGCCACTATGAAATAATATGAAACCTCCACTGATCTTTGAGTGCAACAAAAATTTTAAAATTTTGCACTGGAATAACAAAAATACCTATCGTTTGATTTTTAGACCAAATTTTGGGTCGATTGGAAAAACCAGAAAAAACTTATCCAAAATAATAAAAAAGGTGGCCGACTAAAACTAAGTCAACATAAAATAAAAGACAAAATAAAAAAAAAAACTAAGTCAACTACCCTATTATTTATTTTTTGCTTTCCTGATCACAAAAAGTTCCTTATAGTAATATTTTTACTGTCATTTAAAAACAACTAATGTGTGTTGCTTTAAAAATTACTGCATTTTCAAAAAAAAACAAAACTGACGAATCGTAGTTAAACCACTCATCATGTAAGTATATCCGGAACCCAGCACGATATTTACTGTAATTAAACGGTGTTGTGCGGTTTTGTAGTAATTACCGCGCTGGATTAGCGGTTTAACTATACTCACATGTTAAATGAAAAGATAAGCGGTTTAACTACGATGTGTTTAGCATGATAAGTTAAAGTAATTTCTGATAAAATCAGTTTATTTCATACCACCACAATTGATTCACAATATTATTTTTAAAGGACGAAACAAACTAAGATGTTTGAAGAATAAAAACAATGTTTTGAAAAAATAACTAAAGCCGTGTTTCAAATTGGCTAACTGATTAGTTTCCAGGTAGCGTTAAATTTAACGGTTTAAATATTTTAGAAATTACCATGCAAATAATTTTTCATTCATAAAAATGACGTAAAAATCTGTACAATTGAAATATTTATGAGCTGCAAAAACAACAAAAACAATTATCCGCAACAGTGAAAAAACGGAGCAGGTCAATAGTCACAGTTCAAATTTCTTTTTTTAAATTCTAAATAAACAAATATATCTTTGAATTAATCAAATGAAAATAAAAGTTTTGAACACGATCCATACCTTGTCCAAAAATTCCAAACAATAAAATTTAATTTTTTGTTTTAGATGATCTTAAAAGGCATTCTTTTTGTTTTCGTAAAGGTTCGGGTTTTTTAGTTGTGTCAGTAGTTCGTACCTACTTCAAAAAGTCCAAAAAATTAGTTATTCATAATTCAATTTTTTTAGATTTTTTTAGTTATTTTGGATGAAGTATAATCCAAATTTTACCATAAAAACTTTTTCAAATGAAAAATTTTTCTTGTTGTATTTCTTATCTATTCAATTAATTTTGTGTGCAAAAGTTCACTAAAAAAACGAAAATAATGTGCAAAATACCTACATTATCATATAGAATACCAACAAAGAACTTTTTTTCTTTTTGTTGAACTCTTGACGTGAGATAGAAATAAAGATTTTAAATTTTCTTCTTTTCAACGCTCTGCACAATAATTTTTGTAAATACATCCTCTATGTACGCAATAAGTTGGCAAAACTACAGAATGAAAAATCGAAAACATTCGACGGTTTTTAACCCTTTGGAATTTTTTCATCCAAAAAGCTCTGCGAATCCGCAGAAGCTATTCCGCCCCATCGCTGGTCAGTGTTAAACTCCGCGTCAGGGCCCTTCTGGCCGACACGCTCAGCACTGAGCAGTGATGACGCGGAATGCGTTCTGCGGATTTGCATCGGAATGAATCCCAAAGGGTTAGGACTGATGTCTTTTCGACGGTTTGAGGACTTCTCAGCGTTGCCTGAAAAATCAGATTTTTGTTTTGATTTTGATTACACTGCCCTTTATATACTATCTATTATGCCCTTTATATATTATCTTTATTAATTTATGTTTAATTCTTCATCTACTACTCTCAAATCAGCTTATAAATCGAACTGGGCGAGTGGATAATTGGTCTGGGTCGCATTTTCGGCCTAATTTTTTTCCACTTAAAAACTAACGATATCAACAGTTTCGAATGTCTTACGTGAAATTCAAGGACTGATGTCTCGGAGATATTCCGGTACATAAGTGGCAAGGACAGGATGGCTTATTCTGGAAAAGTTTTTTACCTACCTGGCTCCATAGTAAACTTTTCCGCTTCCTTCCCGCCTTTGAATTGCCTCCTACCTGCTTTCTAAATTTACCTGCTCCATCCTTTTTCATACCTGCCTCCAAAGCAGTTTTAGTGGTCTCTTACCCGCCTTCAAACCTTTATATGCTCTAACATAGAAGGCAGAGCCACCTGTCTTTAACTTGGCTCCAAGGCTACAGCATTACCTGCTCCTACCCGCCTCTACCCTGCTCCTATCTGCCTACAGTCTTCCAAAGAAAGGTTCAAGAGTCGCTCATACCGGGTTATTTCAGAAAACAACTTTTTACGGCATTTCCACGTTCCTTCATTTCCTCATTACTCTGACACAAAAAGTGACAATCGGTACAAAATCAACGTGACTCTGACTCGTTTTGTTTGGTTTAGCTGTGTGTTAAGATATAAAAAGAGTAACAGTTACGAGTATTTTACGACGCATCTGGCTCATTGTGTCAGAGTAAACGGCGATTCCTTCCATCATAAACTTGTTGTATCCTAATCATTATTTTATTACGTTTACTATTCTCCAAACTATCTCCCAACCGATCCCAGACAGATTTATCTATCTTCTACTTATATCCTAACCGGTTTACACTTTAATCTAGGAAATTTTACCACTTTTATTTTATATTTGCCATCAAAGTAGTTTTAACTGCGCTCACCCTGTCTTAGGCTTGCTTCTAAGATATTTTCATTTGCTTCTACTTGCTTTCACTTCAAGTTGTTTTAAACATGTTTTTTGTGCAGATTTTGCTTTCTACCATGATTCGAATTAACGGAGACAATTTTGTAAGCTGCTCTTAGTGGGGTAAAATTATCAGATTTTATGTTGTTTGTTTGGCTTTGTTTGGTTTTTTATGTTTTCAATCATTCTCAAGTTTGCTTTTGTACGATAAATTCCGAAATCCATAGTAAATTAATTTTAAAATAGACGCATCCTTTTAAGAAATCTCCATCCACAAAAATACGGAAATCGATAAACTATATTATGTTAATCTAGGTATGAGTCTCTAAATAAATTTTAAAAATATGTTTTTGAAACGCAATTGAAATTGAAAAAAATCGTAAAAGGTGCGGTGCGGTGTCAAACTTTTTGTTTTCAATTTGGATAATTTTTTGTGAAAATATTAGCCCTGCCCCCAATAGGCAACAAAAAGTTTTTCAACAAAATATCTCCCGTGGTTCAGGGGTTATGACCCCCAAAAATGGCGTTTTTCCACAATTCTGCACGTGACAGAGTCTTTTATGGGTATAACGATTTACGTTACAAATTATGCACTCAAAAAAGCGGCTACTTTAATTTGAAACCTTAATCGTTAAGTTTTTTACAATATTTGTCGAAATATTGCATTTCCTGTACAAAAAACCTGCAACTTTTTCGTTAAAAAGACCAAACGACGGCAGTGATTTTGTGAACTTTGCCCATGTTTTCTTTCCTTCACTTTGTGATTTTATCAACAAAAATCTAGGTTTTTTGTACAAAAAAACGCAATATTTTGACAAATAACGATCATAACGATCAAGGTACCAAATTAAAGTAAAAAGTAGCCGCTTTTTTGAGTACATAAATTACTTAAATCGTTATACTCATTGAGCAATCTTTCACGTACAGAATTGTCAAAAAACGCCATTTTTGTGGGGTCATAACTCCTGAACCACTGGAGATATTTTGTTGAAAAAATTTTTGTGGGCTATTGGGGACAGGGGTAAGGTTTTCTCAAAAAATTATCAAAATCGAAGACAAAAAGTTTGACTCCGCACCGCACCTTTAAGAAATTTCAAATAAAACATTAAAAAATTAAAAAAATAACAAAAATATTATTTTTTGCAAATTTTTGGTTAGAAAAGCAGCCACCCGTCAGGATTTTAAGGACTTTTAAAATGTCATACAGTATTCGTGGTCACGTCATATATGTTTTGCTCTGTGGGCATGGTTGAGTAGCTGTTTTAGCCAATTAGCGTTCGGGAAAAATGATGCCGAATGACTGAGAGAACTCCTTTTTTTCCTTAGCGATAATTGGCTAAGAGTTATTCTATAACGTCATAACTCTGTGAAGATATTTTAAACTGTACATTTTCATTTAATAAAAATAGAAAATGAGGTGTAAAAAAGGCGGGGCGTTTTAGAGAAACCTAAAACATTTTTATAGGGTTATTTTCATAAAAAATTATATAAATGTTATATAAAAAATTATATAAATCGAAGGATTTCTATCTTCGTGCATATCTTGTATAACTTGTATAAAGCAGTCATACCTTTTAATTTCAAAAACAAAACAGTCATTTTAATTCTATTTCATTGAATAAAAAATGGTCTCTTAGATTTATATATTTTTTTTGTTTTTTTATCTAATAATTGATAAAATTACAAAATTACTTAAAAAAACTTTTTTTGTTGTTTTTATTAAGATTTAATATTCTATTTGTCAAATTTATCTATAAACACTTTAAATTTTTGTCTAAAAAAACAGCAAAAAAACTAATTTATATTTACAAAAACGTGCTACATCGCATGAACAGGCGGAGTTTACTTTAGGAGGATGTGCCTTTTTAGTGGGTTTTTAATATCCTAAAGCGTGTATAACTAAATATATAGTAAATCAAGTAATGCTTAAAATATTTTTTTTGTTTTTATTAAAGTTTATGGTTGAATTATGTCTGGCTGACGCTGAAAATTAGAATGCAAACATGAGGAGATCAAATAAATTGTGCGGTAATGACGTTTTTAAAAAACAAAACAAATAAGAACGCAGAATTTTTTTAAATTCCACCTTTTCACAAAATATAAAAAAATTAACCAAATTTAGCCCTTAAAAATTTGCAATCAGGTTAGAAATTAAGTAATTTGATAAATAATTATTAAAATACAGCTTTTAATCTTTGTTATTAATCCACTTCAGTGAAAAAGGAAACAGCACCCAGAAGTCGCATTCTGAAGAAGCACTTATATTTATCCATTGATAACCCTGATAAATCCATTCCAATGAAAATTTAAAAAAATAAATATATATTGTAAATAAATAAAACTGCCGCATATGAGACAGAAAATGATTGCAATAAATTGTTTTAAAATTTTTTTTCTCGCGCGCAAAACCTCCTCGCGCAAAATAAAAAATTTAGATAATGTGCGTATTTTACCTTTTAATTTAATTTTTAAATTAATCCTACCCGAGAAAATATTAATTCACCTCTTGAGTTATATTTATATATAAATTCTTATTTTTAAAACAATAGTAAAAATTTAACCCGACTTTAACCTGGGTAAAATTGATTTTTCACTCGCATCCTTAAGCACGTAAAAATATTTATCTTGGGATAACTTTTATCCGCGCGTAAGAATGCGACCCCAGTGCAGAGAATTTTTTTACATACTAGAGGAGCCTAAAATTTTTTAATTCGAGTCTGTATTGCTTACATCAAGTCTTGTAAATTTACATGACTACATTTAATTTAGAAGCTTTATACGTTCAGACAAAAATAAGAAAAACCTTATGTAGAATAAAATATTTTAGTTTAATGTTTAAAAAAATTGTGGTAAAAAATTGTGCTACCTGATTTACTTATTGCATGTTTATTTTAGTTTGTTTTTATTTTTACAAATATATATATATATATATATATATATATATATATATATATATATATATATATATATATATGTATGTATGTTATTTTGAAGTACTAAAAACATTTTTTTGCTTGTGAAAATTCATAAATGTCCCATTGTTAAACGTCATTTTTTTGTTTAGGGCATCAGATTTACACACGTCAAACACTAATTTAAACAATTTTAAATGCTTTATTTTTAATTGTTCATCTTTAAGTTATTGAATGAATAAATTAACATAACAATAATCTTTATACTAATATTCGTCTATTGGTAATTTAGCCTAAAAAAGAGCTTGTAAATTCTTTGTTGTTTTAAATACAAATATTACAAAATGTCAAAAATTTATGGTGAGTGGCTTATTTTAGGGTTTATATAATAAGCGCTTAAACCATATTTTAGTAAACAATTTCTTGTTTTAATTTTTTTTTATCTGTAGATCTGCAATAAATAATTCGAAAGTAATAAAGTGATACATTGCAGTTGTAATTTAGTAATGTTTATTTTGATTGGCATTTTTTTTCTTTGATATACAGTTAAACTTTTTTTTTCAAAATCTTAATTTTCATAATTTTAAACATTAATTTGACACCTTGCTTGTAACTTTTAACTAAGCATTTGTCAAACAATTAATGTTTTGAAGTGAAATAAAGCAATAATCCATTTTTCGTAAAACATTGGAGACAGAATATCAGTTGGTAAACATGACATGTGTTTAACAAAATTATCTGTTTCCTGACTGTTTTGTTAAAACTTCTGTTTAAGCAAATATTTTTAAAAGGATAAAATTGCATTTTTTCATATTTTAAATAAAAATTACAATCAAAACACTTAAAATCAAAAAGTTTTCCGATCGGTTTTGTTTCCTACGTTTAACAAAAAATGGAGTAAAGAATGAAGGTTTTTTTACTAAAACAGTTATAACTTAACAAATACCTTGTAAATTTCGCAATCAATATGTAATAAATTCATGCTAAAACTATGCTTGTGATTTTATATTTTTTGTCTAAAGTTTTTGAAGTAAAGAAGCAAATATTCAAGTACAGAATGCCTTAAAAAACTTTTGGGCATTCTTGAAATGTCGACAAAGCTGTTATAAAATGTTGAAGTAATTGCTTTTCCAAAAATTGTTAAAATCGAAAAAATAAATTTCATCCCATAAAAGTGTTTTTAGATGTGAGCACCACCATTAATGTTAGATTAATGAGTTATTCAAGAAAAAATAGTTACTGCTGCCGCCGTTTCACAAGGTGTCTTCCAATTAACTTTTTTTTATATAACTGGCATGATCTTGTTGCCCTTACCAAATTTCATAGATTGTAGTCAAAATAATTATTTTTTTAGTTTCGTTTAAGCAAAACATTTTAAAACTTAAAATGATTATTTACAATAATGTAGAAAATGTTAAAACTTAAATTACCATAGAATTTATTTTCTAAAAAATGATTAGTGAAATGTTAATTTGTTAATAAAAAAATCAATTAATTTAAAACTCTTCTGAATAATAAACTACATATAAAAATATCACAAATATTTTGATGGCCGTAATTTAAGAATTGGTCACAACTTTTCGTTTCTTTTTCCCTTGTTTTTTCATTCTCTTTTTTAAATCCTCAGATCCGTGTTCTTCAATAATTTCCTAAAATTTATAAAACACTGATTTACCTATTTGATGCGCAAAACACTTAAAAGATGGTTAACACAAATAATTGCACACAAAGGTGTAAAACTCATGTTTAAAAAATCATCATCAAAATAACAATCATCAGATGAACGTCTGTCATTGTGAAAAACGGGCATCACAGTTACAAATGGATGTCATCATGAGGGACGGGTGTTATTATGACATTAATTTATGGATGTCTTTATTTCTTTATTGCGAACAAAAAGACGTCCGGTTTTACCCCTGGGCGTAAAATACCTCCAGTAACTATTTATGACTTTCACCAGTATTTAAAATACCTTCCAAAAAAGTTACATAAATAAAAAATCTTAAAAGATGCGTTAACAACAGTAAACCATTATACTTTTTTAAGCTATAGTTTTCAAAAACTAAACGACTTATAGCAACTTGCGGTAATCATGTTATTTATTCATTACATGTTCATTTGTAATGTTTACAAAGAAACGACAAAAAATGAAACAAGATTGCGAAACGACTCAATTTAGAAAAAAAACTGAGTTGTAATAGAGATTGACAAGATTCTAATTTAGTTAACCACGTGTGCGCGATGATTTGAGCTATACATCTTTGTACTAGTTTATGCTAAAATAAACTGTAACGTGTTAACTTTAAGGAAACAAAACTAAGTTGTATATAAACTTTTTTATGGAATTTTTTTAACATTTAAAAAACGGGAATCTCATTTTTAAGTGAGCGCTTGCAAAAAAATTATAACTTAGGCAGTTAAAATCATGTCAAATACAAGGGACAACAGATAAGTGGGCTTTCGATTTTGTATCATTTTTATTTTTTTGCAAAAAATGCAATTTTCCAGTTTTGTTCATCAGTTAGCAGACTTAATGCCGAATGCAAAATAATGAAATTTCATTCAGGTCCAAGAACACCTTCTGCTGAATGACGTCCAAGGGATTGTGGCGCTGCTCCCACAGGTCTATGAGGGCACTGTTGGGTTTGGGCGCCAGACCCATGAGGAATTTTATCTACCTATAATTGATATCTACTGATTAAAACACTAAGTACAACAGTTCACTTCAACATCCCACGGCATATTTCAGGCCACTTTACTGGCTTTTGTCATAAGCAGGTTGACTTTCTGCTGGATGACGTTCAAGGGATTGTGGCGCTGCTCCTCTAGGTCCATGAAGGCGCTGTTGGGTTTTGGCGCCAGACCCATAAGGACTATTATCTACTTATAATTGGTATCTACTAATTAAAACACTAAGTACAAAATTTCACCTCAACATCCCAGGGCGTATCGCTGGCCATATTACCGGCCTTTGTTATAAGCAGGTTGACTTTCTGCTGGATGACGTCCAAGGGATCATGCATCTGCTCCTGCAGGTCCATGAGAGCGCTGTTGGGTTTGGGCGCCTGACCCACGAGGACTATTATCTACTTATAATTGGTATTTACTGATTAAAACACTAAGTACAACAGTTCACTTCAACATCCCACGGCGTATTGCAGGCCACTTTACTGGCTTTTGTCATAAGCAGGTTGACTTTCTGCTGGATGACGTTCAAGGGATTGTGGCGCTGCTCCTCTAGGTTTATGAGGGCGCTGTTGGGTTTGGGCGCCAGACCCTTGAGGACTATTATCTACTTATAATAGGTATTTACTGATTAAAACACTAAGTACAACAGTTCACCTCAACATCCCAGGGCGTATCACAGGCCACTTTACCGGCCTTTGTTATAAGCAGGTTGACTTTCTGCTGGATGACGTCCAAGGGATCATGCTTCTGCTCCTGCAGATCCATGAGAGCGCTGTTGGGTTTGGGCGCCAGACCCATGAGGACCCGCATCTTGTCCCGGATGTAAGAGCCGATCTCTTCATCCTCATTCTCCCCGTCCACGTCATTTCGCACCTATAGAAATGTAAAAGAAAAGTCTATAGTCTGTTCAGAAATGATTAAGACTTGAAAAAGTATTTTCAGGCCAGCATATTTTGCTAACCCTACTGTTGATTTATACAAAAGTTTATGATTGTATAGAGTTAAATGTTAGCTATACATTGATATAATTATTGGATGAATTACCCATACTGTTGGCGAAAAATGCTCAGTTTGCTGGACATAGTGTCGTGTTGTAGGAAACTTGGATCTGGAATTTGAAACCAAAAATGAGAAATGTAAAGCTGTAAGTTTGCTTAACTGCAAAATTAAATTTTGAAAATCCGAAGACCTATGCCTAATTACATGCTTAAGTCTAATCTTCTAACCCAAAACCTTTTTTTGGCTTCAAAGTCCCATTTTATTTTCACTTCTTCAAAAACTCCAAAATTTTTTGACGACTTTAAATATTATTGCTCCGCGTACCAATTGCTGCTAGTTTAATTTAGAACATTCATTAGCGTAAAACTGAAGTGGGGCGAAGTTTTTTTCTTTTTAGAATACATTAATATTTAAATACCATTTAACAGGGACACAGCAACACAATAGAATCATGAGAATTTGAAATGTTTAAAACAAAATTTTAAATTTGATATTTAACAGCGAGTACCTGCTAAGCTGTAAATACTCTAGTATATTTCAATTAATAGGGTAAAACTGTAGATGTCGAATAGCTAATATCTCTTTAATTTGCCAATATCACTTGATACTGCTAGATTACGTTCAATTGAGAGGATAGAAACAATGTACAAAAACAATTCAATTTTAGAAAATCTTGCTTCCACTTGCAATTCAATTGTTTTAAATTTTATGTTTTAAAACCCATTTTTGATTAATATAGACATTGGAAAACAAGCATTTTTAATAAATTTAAAACAAAATTAAGGAAAATTTTATGATAAATCCATTAAAAACAGCTATAAATGTCAATGGAGTTCTTAAAACTATTTAAAAAAAATTTCTTTCAAATTTCTTGGTGAGAAAGTCCACAAACATAATTAGTTGGTTGAAATCATTCATGCAATGAATAAAACTAGCCAAATATAAAAATATTTTACTCTATAACCGAATGTAAAAATCGTGACATTTAGCGCAGTGACAAAATGCTTGTCTGAAGTTTGCAAAATCGAGTCCCGGTGTCGCGGGATATCTTTCCCCCCCTTCTTTTTTCCCCCGGAAGATCTATCCTGGTAAAAAGCTGGGATAGTTTTTCCCCCCGGAAAAACCATCCCGCTAAAACACCGGTTAATTCTTTCCCCCTTCGGTAAATTCTTTCCCCCCAGAAAGACTATCCCGGTTAAAAACCGGGATAGTCTTTCCCCCTCTCTTTTTTATATTGTTGTTCGTTTGTTATGAATTTTAGCTTGGTTTTGCTTAGGTTGCTTAGGAAAACTAAGGTTTAAAATGGTTAAGGTAGTTGATGGGTTTTATTTCAATAATTTTATGAATTTATGAAAGTATCATGATAACAAAATAATCATTTTAATTTAATGACGTGTTTCTGAAGAATGCGCAGAATTAATATTATAAACTTTATGCAAATTTTTGAAGGGGGAAAGAGTATACTAGTAAAAACTTCCCCCTGATTATAACGCTAAAATAGAAAATTACAAACAAAATTAAAATCGTGAGTAAACATGTTTTAATGGAATTTATTACACAAAAATTGGTATTTGAGCTAATAAAAGTACAGCTATTCAAATAATTTTTAAAAATTCTAAGTTTATATGATTTTAAAATTAAAAAGCATGGGGGGAATCTATCACGGTATATTTTTCCCCCAGGGAAAAATTTACCGAGGGGGAAAGAATATCCCGGGATAGTTTTTCCGGGGGAAAACTATCCCGGGATAGCTTTTTCGGGGGGAAAATTTTTTAGGGGGGAAAGAATATCCCTTGTCACCGGCAAAGAAACTCTATGTGAAAATCGTGATATCATATTGATATTGTTTTTGTTGTTTTTAAATTACCTGAAACTTAACTCCCCCATGCAGATTATGCAAAAGGCGGGCACTAAGACAAGCCAAAAAAAATTTCACTCCCATTTTTCAGACTCGTCGTCCAACATTAATAACAATGTTGGCAACATTTACTGCTAGAATGTTCACTGCATGCAGTGTTCACCAATTCAGAGGTCTTTATTTAAAGGATTTCTTAAGCCGCCTGATATTGATCCTACTATTTAACGTTCTACATAAGCATCATAGGTGTTCCTGCCAGGTCAGTGGTACAAACTTCACTCAAAATAGAGCTCTATTTGTCCACTGGTTTGCTAGATGGAAAACTGCCGTGTGTTGCCGACGTATTACGACATTTTTCTAGCCATGCCAAGCTGGAGTCATTTCTATGAGAGAAAAGATCCAGCAACCAGTTTCCACCCCTAGGCCCATTGGTGCTGCCTAAAGTTTAGCACGGTCCTGGTGGCTCAATGGCACATATCATATTGATATTGTTGTTATGCGTAGTGTTTGGTTATTCTAATGATGCTGCTAGTTTGGCCGTGTGTATATAGCTTTAAGAGAAATAAATAAATAACTATTGGTATTATTTGTTGTAAATAATTAGCTGATGTTTAAGTTTTAGAAAGAATTTGGAATTTTTTAAATCTATTAATTTAAAATATATTGTTGATTTATGTTTTAGTCGATAAGTCGTTATTTATTGTAGTTCAAAACTCAAAGTTTTAAATTGGATAACATTCTTGTAGCTATAAGATAAAAAATAACTGCAAAATTAAGACTCTGGATGCAGCTAGAAAGCAATTGCAGAAAAACTCTAGTGGCACCTTTTACTGAAACTGATTACACACATAAAGTATGCAAACACTAACATTGTTGCTTGTGCGGAAAATACTGTAATGAAAAAAAAATTTTAAGGTAGGAGACCGGTGAAGGGAGCGGTGCAAAAAAAAGCGAAAAAAACGGAAATTAAAAAAGACCAAACATTTCTTTTAATAAAACAACTTTTAATACAACAGTTCGAAAAACTAATGTATATAATTAATATTAATTTAAAATGTAATAATGTAATAATAATGTAATAATCGTTTGGTAAAGCAAAAATTTTGTTAATAAAATGTATATCTACCTCTAAATTATACTCCCCATTTCATCTATCCCAACTAACGCTGCACAGTTTTTTGATGTGAGAACTAAAATGCAATAGGGGAAATGGAATGAGTAATGCGCTAGTATAATTTAGGGAAAAATATACATGTTATTAACAAAATTTATGCTTTAACGTTTAGATTATTACATTTTAAATTAATATAAATTATATACATTAGTTTTTCTTACGTTTTTTTTAAAAGTCTGTTTATTTAAAGAAAAGTTTTGGTCTTTTTCAATCTCTGCTTTTTTCCGCTCTCTTTACACCGCTTTTTCTACCGCTCCCTTCTCTTAAAAAATTTGCCTCATTAGGGTATTTTCCATACAGGCACCAATGTTAATGTTTGCATCCTTTATGTGTGTAACCAGTATCAGTGCTAGGTACCAAGACTGAAACAGACAAATTTTTTTTCAAAATAAAAAATTAAAATATATAAACTGACACTAATTATTTTCAGATTCGAATTAATGGTTAAAAGTAATTTTACTTCTTCAAAGTTGTTGTTTAAAATGGCGGAAAAAATTTCAAAATAAAAAACTGCGACAGCTCCCAAGAACGCGAATAGGAATAGTGGAGCCAAAACTGGCGATACAAGGCGAATATCTTGAAATCGAAATTTTCCTAGCATCATTCCTAAAATAAATTAGCAAATTAAGTTCAATTTATAATAAAATTTCAGCTTCAGCATTCGGATGTGCCATGTCTGTGTGTGAGTGTGTGCACGCGCGTTTGTTTGTGTGTTTGTGTTAGTGTGTGTGTGTGTGTGTGTGTGTGTGTATGAAATGAAAAGAATTTATTTAAACATACCAATAAAGTTGCAAAAAGCAAGAGAAAATGTAATCACATACAGAATTACGAAGATAAATTACATTGTACACAATTTAATAAAAAAAAAGAAAAAAAAAACCTGAGGCTTTACACAACATACCGGATTGTTTTTTAATAAAGGGGAAGGAAAACACAGAGCCATATGGTTTCTTATATGTGCCTTACGGGTGTCATTAGTACTAAAGCTAATGCTAAAGTGCTTTAGTACTAAAGGGTTTTTTGGGCTTAGTACTAAAGCTAAACTGAAATTAGCTGGCAAAAGCTCGGCAAAAGGTATGGGCCTGGCAAAACGTTAGCTTTTGCCAGGAAAATGAAAAATCACCCAAAAATGATTGACCAAAAAATGATCAAAAAACCAAAAAAAGTGTTCATCAATCAAAAATATGATTTTTAATGAGATTTCTATCCATGAAGTGAAGAGATAGGATGGGGTCTTTTAACCTCAGAATTTTAAACCCCCCTCCTAGACAAAAGTTGAGTTCTCCTCAGAAAAGTTATCTTTTTTTAACCTGGCTCTCCTCCAGAATATAAAATCTGACACCTATAAAGTATTTTGTTTTGAAAACCCACAAGACACACTCTGACCCTCTTCTAGATTTCAAAATTTTCCATACATCCTTCCAAGAATTCAAGATGCAATTTACCTCCGGTAACCAACCATCGCAACCCCTTCCCTCACTCTTAGCTGCCAAAAAACTATGCTTATATAAAGCTGAATATACTATATTTTTACTTTAAAAGAAACATGAGTGAATATTTTGAACAATAATGCTAATTTAAGCGATTAAAACGAATTTTGGTTTCAAGGTGCTATGAATATGGGGTTTTATTATTTTGTGTTTCATATTTTTGTTTAAGCATTAGAAAACACTGATTTTTTGCTTTTTTGAAGTATTTTTTGAGTTTCTAATTTAAAAATGTTGGTTAAATGTTTTGTTGCTATAGATATTCATTTCAGAAAAATTATTCTTGATAGTTAATCATTTTTGATATACCTAACTGTTAAAATTTAAAGTTTAAACTGGAATACAGTTACAAGAACAACTTTAAAACTGTAAATTTAACCCTAAATATAATATTTTTAAAATATAAAACTAAAACCTGATGCAATAAACGTTAAAAATGTCTTCAGTGTTGAGTTTTTACTGTAAACTTAACAATGCAATGCTAAGAATTACCTTAAAAAAGGGATAATTTTTGAAATTTAGGAACATTTCCATGTTTGTCAGTTTGGCAAAAGCTAAGGCTAAAGTGTTTTAGTACTAAGTCTTTTTTTGGGCTTAGTACTAAAGCTAAGGCTAAACAATTTTCGAACCTTTAGTACTAAAGCTAAGGCATGGCTAAAATGAAATTTCCCGGCATTGCACACCCGTAATGTGCCTATCGAATTTGATAAAACCATTAAACTTTAATTGTTTTATTTTGTTTTTAAAACTGTATAACGTCTTGGCGTTCACGACGGATTGCAGTAAAACATTCCAGTATCTTAGTGCTCTCAAAAAAAAAGAATTGAAATAAACATCTTTTTTGCGTTGGGTATTTTTATCTATAGGTTATGATTGCTTCGAGCTTGATAGGTGCCCCAGTTAAAAAATTCTTTAAATTTTATATCATTTAGTTTATTAATAATTAAATAAAACAATCATAAATCTACATATAAATATGTATTCTACGTTCTTCAAGAGAAATTAAGTTTAAAAATTTTAAGCGTTCTATTTAGTTTCTCGCACAGTTTAAATCACATTTAGCAAATAGGCGTCTTGTGAAATAACGCTGCACTTGCTCAATCCTATCAATATCTTTCAAGAGATATGGGGACCAAACTGGAGAACAGTACTCCAAAATTGGTCTTACAAAGCTTTTGTATGATGTAAGAATAGCATTTATATTTTTGGTCTTAAAACAACGAAATACTTTGTTTAAAACTTTATATGCATTTTTGTAGTAGATTTGCAGTGATTCGTCGATTTTAAAGGCTTGGAAACTATAACTCCTAGATCCCTAGCTTCATCAGTAGTTTTTAAATCTTGACCATCAATAAAAACAGGAATGCATGGATTATCGTGACCTACATAACTATACTACATTTATGAGATGCAACAGGGAGTTGCCATTTTTTGGACCAACTGATAAGCTGACCCACAGATTCCTGCAATACATTGTTTTTTTCGGTTTTTGATCTAATTTGATATAGCTTGACATCATCGGCAAACAACTTACAGGACACATTAAAAATTTCTTTTGGTAAGTCGTTAATGTATAGCAAAAATAATAGAGGTCCAAGGACCAAGCCCTGAGGCAATCCTGATATAACGTTACTGTTGTTTGAATACGTGTTTTCAATAAAAACTTTTTGTGAACGACAAAATAAAAAAGCTTTTATCCATTCTAGCCAATACCCCTCAATTCCATAGCTTGAAAGTTTTAAAATAAGTTTCAAGTGAGAACCTGAGTCAAAAGCTTTACTATAGACAAAATAATTAAGATTTAAAAATGATATTATTTTTTAAAGCTCTTGACATCCACAAATTTACTACAAAAAAAAAAAATGCGAAAAAAGAAAGTTGAAAAACATGCTCTTTGATTTTCTCTAGCGTAAAAACCCTCGTTTCGTTATAATTAATCCATTTGCTTTTAGGAAATTAAAAATTTGATCGTAAAAGCAAGTTTCCATTATTTTACAAGCTATGCAAGTTAAAGAAATTGGCCTGTAGTTGTTTGGGTCAGTTGGGCACCCTTTTTTTAAATATTGGTATAATTATTGCCGTGAGCCAACTTGGGGGTAGTTTATTAGTTCTAAAAGAAACTTCAAGGACCGTTTTTAGTGGTTCAACTAAGCTGTGAGCTAATTCTCTAAAAAGCATAGCAGGTAAATTATCTGGAGTTTTACTTGTTTTCTTTTTTTGTTTCTTTAAAGCTTTTAAAACATTTTCGGTTGTAAATTTTATATTTGATAGCGTGACTTTAGAAGAAAGATTTGATTTTATTGAGGGTTTTAAACCATTATCGCTTATAAATTTTTTTAAGAAATCGTTATTCAGAATTTTACATTTGGTATGCAAATCTTCTGTTAAAATTCCATCTTTATTAATTTATGGGGCTATTCCCATATTATTTCGGCATGAATTTCTAACATATTGAAACAGCTTATTTTTGCTATTAGATTTTAATACTTTGTTTTCTTTAGAAACGTTATATCGGGTCACTTCAGTTTTAAATTTCCTGTTAAGCTTATTATATTCTTTTCTTGCATTTGAATCGCTGCGATTTTTTCATAAGTTTTTTGGTTTTTTTGTATTTTAATATAACGTGGATATTCAGGCTTTTTTTTCAGGTTTTTTTTTGCTTTTTTCATGCGAACTGGTACAAAAAGTTGAATCACGTCATTTATTTTTGTAACAACAATTTACCAATGTTTTTCAACGCTTGAACTAACTTGAAAAACCCGACAAAACCTATTGCTTTTAAATACTCATTCATTGCTTTCCAATCAGCTTTTTTAAAGTCTAAATACGTCTCCTTGCTGTTGGAACTAGTTACTTTACCTTTTATACAATAATTCACGCTTTGATGATCACTGCTAAAAAGCGGCTCACTGACTTTCCTATTAAAAACATGCAAGTTCTCATTACAAGAAATAAAATCGAGAAAATTTTGTTGGCTCATTAACACTTTGAGTCATAGATGCCTGCGCAAAATTTGTTGCATAAAAGTCAGTCAAATATGCATTTGAACTGCAAAAATCCAGCCAGAATTTATCTGTTATGTTAAAATCACCTGCTATTACAACTGGATAATTAACATTTAGGAGAAGGGAAAGTGACTCACAAAATAACTCAGAATATTCTTTTGCGCTGTTTGGGGGCCCATAGAAACATATATTTTGAGACGGCAATTCAGCAATGATGTCAACTATTACTATTTCAAGTGTATTAAATTTTTCGGAAAGTTTAACTTCCCATGTTTTTAACTTTCTTGTTGCAAAAATGGCCATTTTCCCTCCTTTTTTATTAACACGTTATATGCACTGTCACAGCTTATTATGCCATCTGTTAATTCTTGATTAAACCAAATTTCGCAAAAACTTAAGACTTGATATCTTTGGGAAGCGAGAATATGATTTGATTGGTCACGATTTTCAACCCTACACAAACTTCTGGCATTCGCAAAAACACAATTTAAGTAATTATTTTTTGGGTTATTTTTATTAAAAGATATGTGTGGTTTTGCTATTAGGGCTACTGGTATGTTTATCGCTACCGCTATTTCTAATTGAAAATGTGGGAAAAGGGTGAGAAAATGAAGATTTTAGGATAAAACTGACGATTCAGTGTAGAATAAAAGGATAAAAGCGCTAATTTGCGGTGGACATGATGAAGTAAAAAGCGCTAATTTGCCTAAATCTAGTGGTGAGTTGGTCAAAACTCTGGGAAAAAATGTCAATTCCCACATTTTAAACAAAATATTTGTTAGTAATACATTTCCATCAATGTCTTACGGTTTCACTGTCTAAACCCAATTTTTTTAAAAGATCACATAAAACTTAAAAAATCCTTTTTTTCTACCTTGAGAATGATCCACAATAGCTATCAATCTCCTTTCCTGGCTATGCAAAAAAATGAGTGTTCATCAGTTGGTTTAAAATTACTGCTAGCTTCCGTTCAAGATTAATTCACTGTTACCACCATAGGCTTGCAGAAATTTACGTCATGCTTGTTTTTAGCAAAACAAAATCTCAGAAAATCCGTCGGGTTGCGATAATAACACTTTCTTGAACAGCATGCTGTTCAAAAACATTTTCACAATGGTAAAAACCGAATTTTCTGGGGGGGCAATTCGTCAATCAATTCGGTTTGAAATCATTCGGTTCCGGATTTTTCTCGTGAGCAAAACCTACAAAAATTTTTACATAAATGAACGTGATTTTTCCAATTCACATGAGTTATTTCGAGGTAAAAATGTATTTTAACTCTTTTTAATAAATAATTTTATTTCTTCCACAATAAATTCAAGAATTATAATTAAGATTTGAGGCCGGTCGGGCTAACCGTCTTGTCAGTGAAGTTCGAAATTCTGCAATTACAATATAATTCGAACGGTTGTTGCAATCATTTTTGTTAGTTATTGTTGTGGGGACTTTTTTTGGTTTTAGTGGTTTTCTTCTGTTTACTGTTTCATATAGGTAAGACAAAAATTTAGTGCTGTAACGTTTACTAGCTTTCGTATCTTCCCTGTGTTTCATGTATTCACACAAAACAAAAATAAATTTATTTATTTAACGAGAAATAAAAAAGAAAATTTTCCAAAGTACCATTTACAGCTGTTATGCTTGTACGAATAGCATCATTATTGAAAATGTGCAAATAACTCCACGGGCAAAAACTAGAGTATTTAATAAAAATAGAAATATTGAGTTTAATTGTTTAAGTCAATGAGCATGTGTTTGTACTATGCAAGAAGACACAATGGTATCAAATTAGGAGCATTTTCTGAAAGCTTTGAGAACTTGGACGAGGAAAGCAATCAGGAGGCAGGCTTCTTCTAATATTGAAGCAAGAAAAGAAAAAGTTGGGCACTATGGTTAAATGCTGCAAGTGTAGTCAGGATGTGGTAATGAAACCAGTACAATACGGGTTCAGGATGGAATGACGATTTCAGATAGAATCGACAAGGCAATATGATTTTGCACTGGAATTGTGTTACAGTATATTATTGAGCACAACTTTACTTATTAGTTATGGTGAGGGAAATATACTGTTTTTGTGCCGTTGGAGTGTAGGTGTTTTCGATGTGTCAATACGTTTTAAACTTTTTGTTTAAAATTGAAAACAGAATAACTCTCGAGCCTGGATAAAGTAGGAAAATTGTCATGCTGAAACTGATACTTGTAAATATATAATTCGAAGTTTTTAAAAATTTAGTTTATTTGTTTTAGTGTAAAAAAATATAAAAAATGTAGAATTAGTTGAACAAAATATACCAAAATGAAAGTTCTTAAGTGTCCTGATAAAACTTCGAAAAAATTCTCGCAAATTTATATGCAGCAAAAAGGTAGAAAACCAGCGAAAACGAAAAGAACACTATTAAGAACATTACAGTATAATCCAAAAGTTGCTTCAAAAGCAAAAACACTTATTAAATTATAAATTGTTTTATAGATAACATTAATTACACAAACAAATAATAAAATCTGGCATGCACGTAAAAAGGGACTGACATGTACAGAGTTTTTTCAACCCGCACTATAAAACTTTAAGCTGTCTGTTATAAATTTGGGAAAATTGTCGGAGCGCTTAAAGTTACATTATATTAATTTTGAAATACAAAAAACTCAAAAGACATTTCTGTAACAAAAAATTATTTTAAAACACATTTATCTGTGCTTGAAAAAGTGTTTTAACTCATTTTCTCAGGCAATTTATTGAAGGAACTGAGAACTCAGAAGGCCGATTTTCATAAAATGGGATGTTTGTAAATTTTAATTTTTGAAGAATTTTCTGCTCATTTTTCGTAAAATATAAATTATAAACAGCAGAAGGCACGGAAATACTTCCACTTTTTGCAGTTAGCAGAAGGTACGAGATGTGCCAAAAACCATTTAGCAGCAGAACACTAAACCGAAGATACTTCCCCGCATCTTAAAGTTGAAAAACATTGCATTATAAATTTCTTCAATAAGCTAACAACTTGTAAAATAAAAATTTACAAACTTTTTCTGATAACAGGCTCAAGGTAATCTGTCTCATAAAAACCTGTGGCAAAATTCACATTTCAGGCAAATTTTTCCGTGAATTAAACGCATAAATAAGTTTTTCTACTTGTAAATCAGGTAGAATTCCGCGCAAAAGTCCTCTGCGAATTATCGGCTCGCAACCAGTGCGATTCCTTCCCCTTGCTGCCAACTGTATATTTCTCATCATGTAAATTACAAAAAGAAGGCGGATATTTCAAAATTAAAAACGATAATTTATAAATGTTTGCAAATCGAAACAGGTCCCAGGGTCCGTCAAAAGAGAAACATTTAGAACTAAAAAAAAAATTGATGAAGATGGGTTCCAGCTCTGCCAATGGTGGATTTGCATCGGGAAGACTATGATCTAGGCTAAACCAAATTTCGGTACCAGTTCGAAATGACGAGCCGGCGAGAAAACGCTTTAGCAATGTGGCAAGAATGTTATGCCGCAGTTCTCAAACATACCTAAACGCTCCTATTCAAATCGATTTCAAAAATGAAACATGAACGAACTCAAAAAAATCCATAAAAAGATACAAATAATATCTCAGTGCATATAAAAATAAAGAGTTTACAAAAAAAAAACAAAATTTACTGTGTTAATTTTCAAAATCTTTTAAAACTGAATTCTCAATAAGGCGTAAATTGATGTAAACAACGAATAGAGCAATTGACAGAAGAATAAGACACAAATTTCAACCCATGTCCAGAACAACTCCACACACTTTTTAAACCCTTCTTTTTCGGGCAGATTCTATTTCTTCAATGATAAAAATACAAAAATGTAAATGAAGAAAACCACTTCAGCTACAAACACAGTCATTCCCAAAAACCTGACCGAAATAGACCAATAACTTTCTTAGTTGAACGACTTTAGTTGTTTAATTGTAATTTTTCTCGTCAAAAAATTCAAAATAATAAAATTTTTTGCGTATTTCAAAAATTCAGTACAGCTCGGCATTCACTGTGTCTTTCACTGACATAAAAGTTTAAGTTCTTAACTTCTTAGCATTAATCAATTGTAGCCTATTTACTCATGGTTTTGTGAAAAGATACAATGATGCATCTCAGCTAAATTCCAAAATGAATTCCAATTTCGAAAGATTGTTATAATGTATAATGTTGAAAAGATTGTTATAATGTATGTAGAAACTGAGACAATGTTATAATAATGTTATTATCAATTTGTATATTATTGATATAATATTATATTGTTATTAAGCGAAGAGTATTAGGTTGTTCCATTAAAGCCTTTTTGTGTATTGCGTTTCATGCAAAAAAAACAAATAAAATACAATCTAATGGGAAGTAAAGCGTGATCTGATGTTCTTTCTAAAGCAAAAAAATCTCAAGTCTTCCCCGAATTTTAACAAATTCTATCTGAGACCATCCTTTTTTTAATGTAAGCGGATCAGTGCTCTATATCAGGAAGGAAATGCCAAACCAAACCCTGAAGAATTGGTTCGTGAAGCGACTTGGTTCAAGCCCTATGTTTTGGTCGGTCTGCCGCTTTAATCCTCGTCGTCGAGTTCTGAACAAGCCTGAAAAAATTGAATCACACGTCGTTACTACTATGAATGACAGTCGTAATCTACATCTACTGTACAGCCGAAGAATTCTAGCATTTGTAAAAAATATTGCTACTCAAAAATAGGGGTTAGGTACACATTACAAAGATCTTTATATTTTATTAATCAATGCCCGAAGCATTACAAATAAATTTAATGAATTACGAGTTTTATAGGAAACGTTCTATCCGGACGTTATTTGCTTAACAGAAACGTGGTTATCAATTGCTGTTCCGGATGGCTTCCTTCACTACGACATAAATATTTCGTGTTTTTTAAAGATAGTTGTTCAGCCGGTGGTCGTGTATGTAGCACTATTAGTCAACTCAAAATTCAATCATAATCA
Source organism: Microlaimidae sp. YZB2_3 (assembly GCA_030248175.1). NCBI lineage: Eukaryota > Metazoa > Nematoda > Chromadorea > Desmodorida > Microlaimidae > Microlaimidae sp. YZB2_3. The sequence continues at coordinate 72,135 of JASAMX010025069.1, forward strand.
GGTACAAATTGAAAAAAAAAATTTACAGAAATTAAGTGCGTAGCCGTCGACATTTTTGGAATTGATCATTCAAAACTTTGTATTATTTGTCAATACGAAGCTTCAAATACCTTTAGTTTTTGATGCTTGAGCTAGAATCTAATTAATTAATCACCT